>JAQQSW010000604.1:17345-34789 GCA_028646575.1 Pseudocheirus occidentalis
CAAGAGCCCTTGGCCCTGATGGATCGCGTCAGCCCCCCTGCTATCTGGAGGCCGAGGGCTCTGAAGCAGCCCAGTGGGGGCCGCTGTGGCTCTCAGACGTTCCTGCTGCTGCCGCCGCCTCCCACTGCTTCCTTGCCCTGGGAGCAATTTGGCCGGACCCGCTCTTCTCCTCCTGAGTTAGCAAAATCCACTGACCTTTCTCTTAGCCTTTTTTCTTCTGGCCTGATAGATGTGGTAATTGTGCCTCCAGTTCAGCCGATCAGCTCTCCTATAGACGAGGACCCCCGCCCAATGTCCCAGTGCCTTACCCGGCTGGGGTTTAACACGCGTGTCCCAGACTGCTGCAAAGAGCCCTGCCTGCTGCGCTGCCTGTAGCAACAGATGTTCTTTCTGTCTTTTGGACAGTTTTGGAGCTTGAAAATCTGTTTAGTGTCCCATTTTAATTTTTTTGGTGTGTTTGTGTGGGAGCTGTGGTGCTTTGCTGCTTCTATGCCGCCATCTTGGCTCTGCCCCCCAACGCTGACTATTTGTGCCCAATCTATGATAGAGCATTCCAAGTTAGTATTGGTCTGATCAGACATTTTTGGACACTTTAAGAGTTGACTCTAGCATAATGATGTCATTTTGGTCCTCTTCAGGAAGAAAGGATAACAACCAACCAGCCAACCAACCAGCCAGCCACATTGAACTCTATCTATAAGTAATCATTGTGCTTTATGACAATTTTTCATTTTTAACAAATTTTGTATTTTAGGTCTCCAAATAATCCATGTTAAGCAAATTTCTGGTGGTATAGTAATGATCATGCTCACTTTTTAGACAAAGACATATTTTTAATTGCTTTGATTCATTCTTGTCCACTAATACAAACATAACTAAGTTCCTAGAGATATTCTTCATTTTTCTATATATCTCCTATTTTGCCAAAATATTTATTGAAACACTTAACTAGATTTTATTTGCCTCTTTTAAAACTGTTGAAATTTCATGAACTTGCATAAAAAGTAGGAAATATAATTCATCTGTTTTGGTAACCAATATAATGAAAACTGAACATGTACTATATTCTGTTTAATCATTTATTTATTGAATAGCTATGTAATATCCTCTGAAAAGGGACTGTGAAAAATAGTGTCTTTTAGACAAAAGGTTCTGCCCCCAGAAGACATAAAACCTAATTTGGCAGATAGAGTATAAATATGAAAAGTTAAATAATAATACAAAATATCCAAGGATTCAGTGTCCAAAAAAGTTATCTGAACAATAATTACTACAGGAATTAAGAGGAAAATTAATTTGAGCTAAGTACTGAATAATCAATGAGATTTTGGAAAGGTAGAAAGTGAGTGCAGAGGAACATTTCTTATGTAGAGGCAAGGATGAAAGAGTAGGGGGAAGAGAAAAAGACTAGGAGGAAAACAAATGCTTGAAGCATAGTACATTAATTTGGGAGTTAGTGGGTCCTTCATCCCTGCTAGCAGAATGACCATTTGTTTTGGACACTTTTAAGGGACTCTCTGTTCAGGAAATCCCCTTTTTCCCATTCTGTGGGCCAACACTCCTTTGAAGTCCTTGTCAATTTATAATCTTTGAAGTTGTAGTGTCTAAAATTATACACTCTGTAAAAGAAACTGAGGGAAAGCTCTGAGCCAATGGCCCTTTATTAAAGGGTTCATTGCCCCCTCTAATGAAAGGAACCTCAGATCTTCCTTATCATCTGAGATTTCCCCTTCCTCTGGGGCTTTAGTTTTATATTGCTTGAAACCAAACCAGTATAGATAAAGTAAACTAAAAGCATACAATTTCACTTGTTGATAGCCCTTGCTCTTGACTCTTCTTGAGGGTCTTCGAAGAATACAGTATCCTATTGGTTGATAAACGAGCCAATGAAGAGACTTTGACAAACCTATCTTGATCTTCTAGGAGATCTTACTGGACCAATGAGCAGACCCATTGTTTGGGCTGGTAAAGAGACGTCAAAAAATTCATGTGGACTGAAAGATAGGTAGACAGGCCTCTGCTCAGTAAACAAGGTCATTTGTTGATCAAATGTTCATGGCTATTTCATCATGATGGGCAATAGAAAGATGACTAAAGACAGAGAAACGACAAAAATAGCTGGTGAACTTTCAATGTCATTGAGTCATCTCTGACATACTGGACGTGGTTTCCATTAGCTTCTTAAGATTAAGCAAGTGAATTTATGATCTGCAATCCATAGTCCTGAGGCTTAATATACAGAACTTATAATCATTAGCATTTGATATCAAATTAAACTGGTTAATGATGATTAAAATAAAATATGTGTACAATTAAATATCTATGACAAAGTTACTACTTTTGCAAAGGGGGATATAATATTTTAAAATTTCTGTTTCCTTAATGTACTGTATTGAATATTGTTTTGTATTAATTAAACTTTCTTAGATATTTTTTCTGAGCTTACTAATTTTCTCTTCTAATATTTTTCACTTGCAAATTCATATGTATATATGTATGTATGCATTTAAGTGTATGTGTGTGTGTATATATATATACATATACATATTCATATATATGCATATACATATTCATATATATATTTATATTCTTTGGTCATTTCTTTTATAATGAGTTAAAACTGCACTAAACAACTAAACAAGAAGTAACAAACTAAGAGAAAACAACACAATTTCTGTAACTCATATTGGATTAAACATGATTTTGGAGGAGTGTTAATAATTATATGAAAAAAGAGGAAATGCTTAACTTTATATAGAGTTTCAAAAAAATAAATGGATTTACCATAGTACTAGGCAAGGCTGTTTTGTTTATGGACAGTGAATTAGAGCCAACATAACAAATAGATATTCTCTGAGAGGGAAAATGAAAGGACTGTAGCATTAGTGAGATAGAAGGTGCCTCCAATGTTATCTATCCCAATTTCCTCACTTGGAAGATAAAGTAAGTGGAGTCCTAAGAAGATAAGTGACTGACTTAACTAAAGGCATTTAGGAAGTAATTGTCAAGGTCAAGACTAGAATCCAAATATTTTTTCACTTGCAATTCAATCTACTACACCACAAGGGCTCCTGTAAATTTTGTTCTGAGAAATGGTACTTGAGATGGTCCTAATAAAGTATAATGTTATTTGGATGATAGAAAATAGACTCATTCACAAAATGACAATGAGCTTTGAATAGTAATATGCACAAACAATTAGAATAAAACAAGGACAGAGTTTTACCCTAAGAAGGTGCTACTGGTAGTCAAATGGAAGATGAATGAAAGGGAACAGAAACCTGCCAGAACAAAACAATAATCAAAGAGAACCAAGGGGATCAGAATTAGAGTAGTAGTTGTGTCAGTTGGAAAGGGGATAGAGGCAAGAAATGCAGGTGAAATTGGCCAGGTTTAGAAACTAATTGGCTTTCAGGTATGGAGGGAAGAAGGAAATACAAGAGTCAAAGATTGTTGTGATGGATATCCTGGAATGTTAGGATTAGAAACTACTTTCAAAAGTTAAAAGTGAAAATGTTGAAGGATAGAAAGAGCAATAGATCAGATTCTGAGTCACAACTTTGCCAATTGCTGTATGATCTTTGTATAGTCACCAATTTAATTTTTAAATTTGGGTTTCTGAATGTATAAAATAGGGATAATCTTAATCTGGGCAACTTACAGTATAGGGTTGTAATGAGGATGAAATAAGTTTATTTGTGTAATTTTTTTAAGAACTGTGAATTTCTATGCAAATATTAGGTGACATTACTAGGGAAGAATTAGCAGTGCTGCACTCATTACTTTGTGAAATATTCAAAGCATGAATTTATGGATTTGGTTCTATAACATGTGATTGGAAATGAACATTTAAATATATTCAGTAAGAATTTTGATAAATTCGTGGATGGTAGCTCCATAATGAATTATTACTAGAAGATGGGGATCTTTGTGCCTATATCTTTAAACTTTTGAAGTTGTAATTACTCGTGCTATTCCATAAAGGAGCCCCTAGGTGCCCCTTTCAGAGATGAACGATTGACCTGGTTGCCTCAAGGGTCTAACTCCATATGGCCCTGCTTATGTCCTACATCCTGATTGCTAGTTTTGCTTAAGGCAAATTGTTTAGAATTTCATAGATAGTGTTCTAAATCAATTTCTTTTACACTTTTATATCCTTCCTTTTCTCCCCCTTATCCTGAACTTCTTTTACCCTTCCTTCATCCTTCTGCTCTTTTCTCCTTCCATTTCTCCTTTCTTCCTCTCTCCCATATATATATACATATATATGTATGTATATATATATATATATATATCATATATATACACACACACACATCCAGAGAAACAATGGAGAATGAGGTTTGTGTATGTACATATCTCTATATCTTTGTATATATTACATATGTACATATATTATTTTCACAGAAAAATGTTTAATCTCAGGAATTTTTAGAAAACAGACAAAAAGGCAAATGTCTATCTACCTTTTAACATGAACACAAACTATGGTTCTGTGAAGAATATCAGACCTATGTTTTTCTATACAGATTTCTTTTTAGATTTTACTGTTGAATAGAATCACTGCTTTCAAAATATGACAGGTCAACTTAAAGTGCATACCTCACACTGATAGGAAGCATTCTCAGTCTAGTTGAAAGGGCTGTTATTGGTGAAGAGTTTTTATGAAGCTTCACTGAACATCAATTATTATGCTATTTTAATTCTGGGGAACAATTGCAATATGTATATATGGATGCATACCTTTTTTTTTTAACTTGCTGCTATAGCCATTTAGCACAGAGAAGTTGCTATGGAAACAGGAGATAGTAAAATTTTATTTTGGGGGGGTTAAAATGACATTACACTTTAATTTGAGGCACATGCTCATGGGTTTAATCTCGCTGTGAGAATATTCTATTGAGAAAAATGAAAATGTTTTAGAGCAATAGTGCCAAAGGCAAAAGGATTTCCTACTTAAGTTTAACCAGAGCTACAAAATGCAAGAAAGGGGTGGAGTAGACGGATTGCACTCAGTGCCAAGTTAAAAAAAAAAGCACTCACCAAAATATCACCTTAATATTTTGAAGACCTTAAATTTATTTTTGAGAACCATCAGAATGGGATCAAGCAAACATGCGAATAACCCCACCCTCCATACCCAGGGAAAGTGTTTCCCTTCAAACTCTTTAAGGAAAAAACAAATAGAAACCCCAGACCAGACAACAGCATTTTTCCTTTGAGTGTTAGTGAAAGGAAAGAAAAAAAAAAGAAAAGCATGTCAGATAAAACATCACATTATTCAAGGAGAACTATTGTTTACTTTGTTACCTTTAGATGATTTTTCATTTTGTATATCTACATCAAACATATATGTGTATACATACACATATCTGTGTGTGTGTGTATATATATATACACGTGTGTTTATACTTTATGTGTATGTATTATATCCACATGTTTATATATATGTACAAACAGGCACAAATATGTATACATGTATATACATGCACACATAAATATACATCTGTGTATACATATACATACACAAATATATACACATATGCACATGTACACAAACACATATACATGCATTTGTGTATGTATAGTGTCTGAATCTTTGTGAAACTACAAAAAATGAACCAACTTTATTAAAAAAGGTGTGATTTTCTTTAGGCTGTACATGTATTCCAGCTCCTGTCTTGAAAACAAAATGAAATAACTTTTTTTATTCTATTGGTAGATTTAAATCTTATCCTTGAAATATAATATATAATCTAAATATTTTTTGAATAAATGAATTAAGTGATCATTAGAAGCAATAGTGAGAATACCCATATATAACAATATCATTTCATATTCCTTTTACCTAGACCTTGATTTCTTTATAGTGTTTGAACAGGATCCCCAGTGAAGTAGGTTCTTTTTTATTAGCACAGATTGACAATTCAATGATAGCTTATTGGAAAGTTACCAGGTAATGAGAGGATGAGTGCCTTGTCGAGGTCACAGAACAGGTGTGTGTCAGAGAGTAAATCTGAATCCATGTCTTCCTGGCTTGTGTTTCTTCTCATAATAATCAACTTTTAAACTTTTTCATTTTCAAACTTACATTTTCATTATACTATAGAATCTTAATCTTGAAAAGTCATCTTAAAAGACTAGGCCAAGGTACCATAGATAGTAAGTATCTGAAGTTGGATTTGAATTTGTCTTCTAGAATCCGTTTGAAGAATTCAATCTACTACATCACAAAGATTCATACCTGATTGTAATGGCAAGCACAGAAATATTTCACATCTTGTTTCAGCTGCTGAATTGATACCTTGTTTCTGTTCAAGTTTCTTTTGAGCCTTGTATCAAGTCTATCAAGAGACAGAATGTGTGAACTCCACAACTTGTGAACCCTAGAATTCACAAACTCCTGCAACAGGAAGGGAAGGAGCTAAAGACATATATAAGGAGAGGCCTAGGCTAGAGAAAGCAGAACTGAGAAGAGGACTCTTGTGGTGGCAGAGTCAAGAAGGAGAAAACTTCTGGTATCCCAGCACTCTGTGTGCTCTGTCTGTTTTGAAGGTTGTTTATGATACACTGTACAGAAGACCTGGGACCTTACTGGAAGCCCTTAAAGAGGATATTATGATTGTATGTTGACAGAAGTCCTGAAGGAGGATTTTGGAGGTCCTTGGACTTCACTGATGATTTGTGCTGACCTCTTGGACCTTGTTTGTGGGTCTGTGTGGATTTCTATGTTGATGATTTCTGCTGAGTTCTAAGAACTTGTTGGTGGGTATGAATTGATTTTGTAGGCAGATAGTGAGTTGATGATCATACTGGCAATGTGCATGAATATTATTGTGGCTCTATCAAGCCTTTTCTTCCCAGAAACAGGCACTGTGAAGGACTTGACATGGACTGCACACTGTGAACTTCAATATGGAAGAAGAACTGGACAAAGAACTGGACAAGTAGCTGGACAAAGAACTGGAAGATGCCTGCCTTTGAACCCAGGTGACAGTTGAACCTGGGACCATGGAAGAGGAACCATGGAAGCTTAAAGCCAGCCTTGAGTCAAACTGAAAGATTTTGCTTGCATACTGTGTACTGACTGAGAAGATTATGATTTACTGTGACCTAGGGGTAGAGAACTTCAATATTTGTACTTTTTGATTGAATTAAGGATTTTATGATTGACTAAATGAATGTACTTTGTTTAAAATTATGTGACCACTTCGGTGAAAAGTCTGTGGTCATTTTAGTGGTAAGTTGTTGAGTTGTGACATGGTGAATGCTATACCTTGATTTTCTGTGATAAGTTGTAACATTATGAATTCTATACCACGCTTTTCTATGAATGTTTTGCTCTGATTTTTTATTGAATAGAGTGCTCATAATCAGAACTTTGAAAGCTGTTGTAATGCGATGCACCAGCAGATTTCCAAAAGAATGCTACAGTGAACAGCTTTTAAGATTCAGATTACACAGTAATAGTGAACACTCTGTTTATTCATTACAAATCAAGGAAAACATTCAGAATATAATATTCATAACATTACATCTTATCAGAGAAAGTCATAATATAATAGTGTCCACAACAGCTTAATGTTAGAATGCCTACACAGTTTTCACTACAGTGGCCACAATATTTAGAACAAGGAACAAAAGAATAATCATCTGATTTCCCTAAGGGTGAAACCAGCTTAACATTAGAATGGCCACACAGTTTTCAGTACAGTGGCCACAATATATAGAACTAGGAACAAAAGAATAATCACCTGGTTTCCATAAGGGGGAAACCCTTCTCACTTAATCATTCAATTAATCAATTCACAATATACCAATCTTCCACTCATGAGGCAACCATTAACTTAATCAGTTACTCATATAGCAAAAAGTCACTAAGCTAGATTCCCAATTATTAAATATCATTAGTCACTAATACAGTCATTAGAAAACCACACAAACTCTCCACCGCTTGGTTTCCAGCAAACTTTGGTTTTGTCCAGGGGGAGGTCTTTTCTTCATCTTGACTCTGAGTGGTTTCTCTGATTCCCTGGATCCCCTTCCATGGTCCCAGCTTCCTTCTGAATACACAAAACAGTCACCTGGAGAGAGAACCAGACAGCTGACAGGTTCTTGTCCAGTCCTCAGAGGTAGACAGCTCCCAGGTCCTTGTCCAGTCCTCATGGCAATCCCCAGCACACATTGAAGTTCACAGGGTCCAGCACATCTCAAACCCTTCACCACTCCTCTTGCCTGGAACTCGAGGATCAGCCAGACAATGAACAAAGTCTTATCCTGGTCATGCTTCTTCAGTCTTCCAGAAGTTCAGCTGGCCCTAGGACCCAGAAGGAATATCGGCTTCTGGATGACCTTCATCAGATTTTGGTCTCAGGAAAACTCCATCTCTTTTCTCAGTCAGCTTCCAGATGCTGGGAGAGAAACTCTCTCTCTCTGTGCCTCTCTGTCTGTCTCTGTCTCTCTGTCTCTCTGTCTCTGTCTCTGTCTCTGTCTGTCTGTCTGTCTGTCTGTCTGTCTGTCTCTCTCTCTCTCCTCTCAAGAAAACTCCAACTCACTTCCAGCAGCCCAGCTCCCAGATGGTGAGACAATCCTGCTTCCTCCACAGGAAAATTCCAGTTCTGTCTCTCTGTCTCTAGAATTCTTTATATACAGCACTGGCCTCCTGTTTCAGCTACTCCCCTTCTGCCAAGTCATAAGGGGAGTTCACACCTTCTCAACAGGGGACAGGGCTAATACCTTCCATACTTATCCAAAAAGTTACTAAGTGCTAAGTAGCACTAGTTACTAAGTGATACTTAGCCCTAATTTAATAAGTGCTAAGTATCTGATGAACTGATTGCAATTACAGCTGTTCATAGCAGCAATCCTCTGGAAAGGTGCTTGTGCGTGACTTTACATTATGGCATAGTAGGCAGGATTATGAAGAACTGTGCCACTGTTTGTTCCAGGATCCATGGTTATTTGGATTGAGATTGTAAGGCCAAGAATCCTGGAGGGTTGGAATGTAATAATAATTAAATTTGAAGATCCCTTTGTATTGCCAAACTGAGAAGTACTGAGCACCTAGTTTCAAATTAAGCATGTATATATGTGTGTATATACATGCACACATAAATATACATGTGTGTATACATGCACATCCACAAAGATGTACACTCATACACATATATGTATGTATAAATACACATACATACATAACATATGTTAAATAAACAGAAGGCATGAACCCCTGTTGCTGACTTAACAGGAAAGGGCTGAACAGGGAACCACTGTTGCTGATGTAGCAGGAAGGGGCTGAACAGGGAGGAGCTATACCATATGTAATGGAGAACACAAGCTAGACAGTCTGAACTTCTTGGGATAGACATTGTGGAGACAGGGCAGCTGATGGCTGGTGCTGGGGGGGAAAGAGAGAGAGAGAGAGAGAGAGAGAGAGAGAGAGAGAGAGAGAGACAGAGAGACAGAGAGACAGAGACAGAGAGACAGAGAGACAGAGACAGAGACAGAGAGACAAAGAGATAGACAGAGAGAGAGACAGAGAGACAGAGTTTTTCTCAGCAAGCATCTGGAGGCTGGGCTGCTACTGCTGAACTGACCTGAAATTTGAGAAGAATTGAGAAGAACTGAGAAGAGAAATGAGAACTGAGAACTGACACAGAATTTAGACTTGTGGTGGCAAAACTTGAACTTGTGGTGGCAAGACTTCCAAGAGCCAACTGGAGCTGCTAGAGACTGAGGAGGCATGGCTGTGGTGCCAGTATTTTGTACAAATATTGTTGTGGCTTTGTTAATTTGTATGCATGCTATTGTCTCTTTGTTAAGCCTTGACTTCCTAGAAGCAGAGACTGTGAAGGATTTGAGATGGACTGTATACTGTGAGATCCAGTGTGGAGCAAGAACTGTATGAAGAGTGGGACAAGGAATGGGGAGCTGTCTGCCTTTGAACCCAGGTGACAGTTTTATGGATTCAGGTAGGAGCTACATGCCTCAAGTCAAGATGAAAAGACCTCTCAGTGAATACTTAGTAGTGACTGATGAAATTATGATTTATCTGTAGCCTAGAGGTAGATGGCTTTTGTACTTTCCACTACCTGTTAAGGGAGTACTGAGTAGTGACTGATGACATTGTTGCACCCCATGAGTGGAGGACTTTGACTTTTGTACTTTGTGTCCCTTAAGGAGGAAATCCTCCATAAAGATGATTAAATGATTGAGTTACTAAATGATTCCACTTTGTTTAAAACTATGTAACAACTTTGGTGAAAACTATGTGGCTATTTTAGTGATAAGTTGTTGAGTTGTGACGGTGAATGTTGTACCTTGATTTTCTGTGAATGTTTTGCTTTGATTTGTTATTGAATAGAGAGTTTGCTATACTATGTAATAAGAACCTTGAAAGCTGTTCACAGCTGCAGTCCTCTGGAAAGTCACTCGTGTGTGGCTTTATAATGATGCATGATTCTCTTTTAGAGAAGAGAATACCAGAGAAGTAGCTGTCTTGCCTTTTCTCAAACACTTCTAATGACAGGGATCTCATTACCTCAGGAGACAGCAATGTTCATAGATTGTTTTTCTTGCTTTGGGCCTGTTACTATTTTGGAATTAGTAATATTTCTGACCTTTGTTTTGTTTTCTTCATTCCAATTGCCACCGCAATAGTCCAGAACTTCTTTTCTACTCACCTGGACTACATCAATAACCTCCTAACAAGAATTTTAGCTTCCAGTCTCTCCACACAGATCTCTACTCAGTTATCTCTGACTTCATTATGCATAGATCTAGTGATGTTATTCTTCTATTTAAAATCTTGTTATTGCTCCTTCTTAACAAATACAACACAGTCTCATGGATGTGACTTTCAAGTTGCTGCATAAATTGTGATTACTCTATGATTCCAGAATTGATTTCATGATATTCCAGGTCCCATAATCTATGTTTCACAAAAAGTAAACTATTCACTATCCTTTATCCCTCTTTTCACACTTTAAATCCATACTTCCTTTCCTTTGCCATTTGGTTTATCTATTTTTTTTTCCACAGCAGGCGTTTATTACCTCCTTCCCTGATGAATTCCTATTAGTTCTTTTTTGCAGAATTGAATTTCAGATTTAGAATCAAAGAATCTTAACCCAGGTTCACATCATGGCTCTCTCATTTACTATCTTTCTAGATGATGTAGTTGGTAGAATTCTGGACTTGGATTCTATAAGATTGTAATTCAAATCCAACTTCAGAAACTTACTACCTGTGTGACTACAAGTCACTTACCATCTCTGGGCCTCTGTTCTCACCATAAAATGAGGAGATTGGGCCAGATGTGCTCTAATCCTTCCAACAATAAATCTATGATCATATATTATTAAATACCATCTTATATATGAGGGCTTGTCTCATCTTTTTCTGCCTCCAACCTAATAGTAATGACCTTTCTTCTCTCAGACCTCGTGGAGCACACTATTTGCAATATGAATTAAGCACTTTCATTTACTATTCCTAAACTTAAGTCCCTTATATATGTGCCCTCTCTCCTTATTAAAAAGTAATTGCTATGAGCACAGAGCCTAACGTTTATCTTGAATCATGCATCATTGTGCATATTTTATACGTAATCCTATGCACACACTAGGTAGTTAATAAAAGTTTGATAGGTTTATCTGAATGGAACCTTTCCCTGTTTCTGCCTCTGTTGATCCTTTCCTCCCAACTGGTTTTCAGAATGATGCTCTGTCACATGCTACCCAGGTGACTGTAAGCAAGACACGGCCTCTCTGGATGAGGTTATCCATACGTTCAATGACATATTGAAATTAGAGGAGCACTCAGATCCCTTCCTGTTCTAAATCCATTTTGTGATCTGTTCATCCGACATGGTATCTTACCTTGCAAAAACAATATATATATATATATATATATATATATATATATATATATATATATATTTATTTCTAATTCCTCTACAGATTTGTCTTTTCCTGATGTTTTAGGCCCCCAGAACTGTCATAACATTTGAAGTTTCACATTGGTATGCTTTAATTAAAGTGTTCTGCCCACACTATTTATGGTTTTTCTGGTATAAAAGATAAAGCAGTGGCAACTTGAGCCTCATGCTGCTAAAATGCAATCCATTTTCCCATAAATAGCTAGTCTAAGACCACAGTTGGAAAAGCGCCACAGTCCATGTCAGTCAAATGCCCATAATGCCAGTCTGGTTCCATGGATGCATCAAACTGGTACAGATCATAAAAGATAAAAAACTCAGTGTTGGCAGGAATGTGGGAAACATGGTATATTAACTGACTGCTAGTATAACATTTTTGACCATTTGGGAAATTAGCAATGGAACTATACCATAAAAGTCACATAAATTTTTAATTGCTTTTCTCCAATAATGCCATTTTTAGTTTTATACTGTAAAAGTTTTTATTGATAGGAAGACAAGACACATCAGTACAAATATTATTTTCTGCAATATGAAGTTGCACAGTTTCTTCCTCTGATGCTTCCTATGTTGTGATATTGGAGAAGTTAGTCATTTTTTCTGAGGCTTAGCTTTTTCATAATGAAAATGAAAAGGTAGTACAAGATGGTATCTCAGGTCTGTCAGAGCTTTAAATTTATGATTCTCTTATGGAACACTTAGACAGAGTGTGCCTCAGTCTCCTCACCTGCAAAACAGGGACACCAATAGTACCTATCTCCCTAGGTTATTCTAAGAAGAAAAATTAAATAATATTTGTATGATGCTTTGCGAAATGTAAAACACTATGTCATTGCTAACAATAATAACTATGATGATGATGATGATGATGATGATGATGATGATGATTACTCTCAAGAAAGCAAAAGACAGAATTTCAGTTCCAGTATATGGAAAAAAAGAATATTTGGAGAAGGACTCTTTGTGGTAACAATTTTAAAAGCAAAATAAGTACTCATTGAGTGGAAGATGATTGTAAACTTGTGACATGGGAATATGATACAATTTTATTGTACAATAAGAACTGGCAAACATGAAGCATTCAGAAAAATAGCACAAAATATCTATATACAGATAGTGAGCCAAAAATCAGCATCACAGTATCATGATAACATAGATAATCACTAAAATTAAAATAAAAGAAACACTGATAGGCAGTTAAAGTCTGAGTAATGGAAAAGCTAAGAAAGACCCCAGAGAAGAGATAATAAAGCATGCCACCCTTCTTAAGGCATAGAAGGGAGGGCCTAAAACAGAATATTGTGTATGTTCCTAGATATAGCCACTACATCACATGTTTTTACTTAATTGTTTTTACTTGTTGCAAGACCAGAGTGTTGATAGGATAATGACAATGAAAGGGTAAAATGATAATGGTAATGACAGGGTATAAAGGGTAAAAAAGAGAAAAAGAAGGCAAATGAAAGCTTTCTTTTAAAAAGACAAAAAAAATCAATATATCATGTAATTACTACTTAGCTACTAGATCATGTCTGTTCTCTAGATCTCAGTTTCCCCATGTGTAAAATGTGGAAGTCAGACTAGATGATCTGTAAAGTCTTTTCTACTTTGGAGTCTATGATTCAATTACTAATCATTCACATTATATTTCGCTAGTTTTGGTTGCCATAGTAATGTCTCCTCTGTTAAATTACTAAACAGTAGGGGGAAAATTTGGAAATTCTTAGGCCCATTTACAACAATCAGACTTATGAGAAACCCATTTGTTCACATTTAGCTTTTCTACCTAGAATAATTGAACAAAATATATCCTTGTTTTCTGACCTCCAAATAATTACTATAATTAATACTGTTTAAAAAATTAAAACAGCATGGATGTTAGAATTTTCATAATTTGGAACAATTTATTTAATCTTCATGATATATAAAAGATGAGCACTGGAGTCATATGTGAAGAGGAACAGAATGCCAAGGATATGAAATTCTGTTTTTAAATGACAGGTAAAAAGTTATCTAATAAAGATGATTAAAGTCTTTACTATATAAAGCAATGTTATGGGAAAACATACTATGTAGATATTTGTTTAGTATCTTTAGAAATAAACTGACTTATGAAGGATTATTAAGAGGATCATTAAACTGATTTATTCCTATAGGTGTAAAGTTTCATATAATGAATTTCCCTTAAGTGAAATATCCTCATACTTAACATGCCACTAGCTGTCTTGCTGAGACATTTTTATTTCATCTTAATATAAATTGAAGAACTCATCAGAAGAATGAGCACAGAAAAGAAGCTGCAGTAAACATTTATAAATATCTTGGGGAAAGCTTCTTTCTCAGTAGGGTACATAGGCTCTGATGTAAAAGAATAATGGAATATCAGAGTTTGAAGGGCACTCAAAAGCCACATGAGTGGTCATACCATATCCATACACAAATACTTTCAGCCATAACCTTCACTCATCTGAGTCCATATTCCTCCAGGATGATTCATCTTTGATTTAGAAAGACAATCACTTTGTCCTGAATTGCCAACATAAATTTCTCTGTTTTCACTAATCACATCTGTATTTCTCAGGCACTTTTTTGATACTTCTTTCTCAATATCATATTAATGCTATTTAAATATATTAAATCTGTTTCATGGGTTTGCTCCAAAATTAACAGTTTGCTCCAAAATTACATTACATCCAGTTGCATTCAAGAAATCCAATGGTTTGTACTTGTTAATAGCAGTGAGGTGATAAATGTTTGTTTAATAAAATTTGTTTTCCTTTAGAAACAAAACCTTCACTCCTCTTGTTGTCATCAAGAAAGGAAGAACATGGTTTTTCTTTAAGGAACACTTTCACACAATTTTAAGTTTACGGACATTGTTTTTCATGGAACTTAAACATCTGTATCACTTCCTCATATTATTGCTAGTCCTTCCCAAGAAAAAATAAGTCTATTCTCTTGTCTAGATGACACTTATAATCTTGTTATCTGTGTTTTCTCTTCTCTAGGTTAAATGTTCCCAAGTTTCTCCAACCAATTCCCATATTGGACAGCTTTGATATTCTTTTCAGCTAGGTTGCTTTTTTGTGGATTCTATCAAGCCTATCAAGGCTTTCTGAACCTGTGGCTACCAAAATGAAATAGACTATTCAAACTGTATTCTGAACACTTGGACAACAATTTCCCTTGTTCTGGAAACTTTATCCTTATTAATGCAGTCAGTGATGTACTATTTTCCTTTGGCTGCTTTTGTTATATTGTTGTCTATCATGGTAGACTATATTGGATTTTAATTAAGTGGACTCCTCTAATAATACTCCCAGATATTTTTCACAAGAACTTCTTATATAGTTCTGTTTCGTATCCTGTATTAATGAAGTTGGCCTTTTAGACACATAAACGTACTTTTCATTTCTATATATGAAATGTGTTAATTTAATTTGTTCAATCACGCTAATCAGTGGTTCTCAACCTGTGGGTTGCAATCCCTTTGGGGGTCAAACGACCCTTTCACAGGGGTCACAGGGGTTGCCTAAGACCACTGGAAAACACATCATTCTGATGGTCTTAGGAACCAAGAAACTGTTCCTCTATCCTTCTCCAGGCAGGTCCTCCCACATGCATATATGCCCACATATGAGTATTAAAGGGTCGAGACATTAGGACTCTAAACGGTTATATAGTTTTAAAGAAATCTGGTAGTCATTAAATGTTCTGATTATTTCAGCTTTGGTCTGTCAGCAAATCTGTTTATTGAACCACCTATTATTTCAGACAAATCATTGTTAAAAATGTTAAAATGACCCATACCTAAGCAAAAATACTAATAAAACCTCCTTCTTTGCTGATGTGGTGCCATAATTCACCAATCATTAACTGACCTAACTATAATAACACCTAGCCCACAACTCTCAATATTGTTCACAAGGTTAATGCTATAGTTTTGTTAAACCCTGTGAAAACTCTAGATAATATATTTTTATTGTATTCCCCTGATTTTAGCAATATAAAAAAGAGGAAATTAGGTTAGTCTTGCACAACTTGCTCTTGTTTCTGGTTTTCTTTCTTTCTTTCCTATGTTCCTTCCTTCCTTCCTTCCTTCCTTCCTTCCTTCCTTCCTTCCTTCCTTCCTTCCTTCCCTCCTTCCTTCCCTCCTTCCTTCCTTTTTTCCTTCCTTCCTTCCTTCCTTCTTTCCTTCCTTTCTTTGTTTTCCTTTCTTCTTTCTTCCTCTCCTCCCTCCCTCCCTCCCTTCCTTCTCTTCTAAGAATATACTAATACCTTCTTTCCCGCCTTCCCCAATGTAGATTTTTGGAGCAATTGCTCTTTTAATAATATCCATTTTTGTCCATTCTTGGATTTGATGATGCTAAAACTATCATTATTATCCACGTCACTTGTTGTCACATATTTTGTCATCTGTTCTTGATTTTGGTTTTTTAAAAAATGTGTATTGACCAAGGGGTATTCTGTGTATTCATGTCAGTCTCCTTTGACAATTTTTTTATGTCAAATATGCTACTTTTGTCTTCAGAATTTCATTCTAAATTCTTCCTATTCCTCTTTGATCACTTACTCTTTTGGAATATTTAATAATGGTTTTCTACCTATCCCTTCTTTGAACCTTTAAAAGTTCTTCCCAAATCCAAACTATGTATCAAACTAAGACTCATGTTCATCTCCTCCATCATGAATTTTAATATGGGCAGGTTGTAGCCTCCCAAGCTTTTCTTTTCTTTTCTTCTTTACATTGTATCTATCTCAGCACCAAATACCTTTTGTTGGTCAGTGAGGTCGAGAATGTCAGTTCCCTTTATCACATCTTTTATTTTTTGGAGAATGAAATTGCCATAAAGCAACAAAAAATGTCAAGATAACATTCCATGAAAAAGAGACAGACTAATAGACTGATTTAAAAGTGAGGATGGGGATTTTCTCCCCATTAGAAGTTTTGGGGGGGGGGGCGGAGCCAAGATGGCGGCATAGAAGCAGCAAAGCACCACAGCTCCCACACAAACACGCTAAAAAACTCATAAAATGGGACGCTAAACAGATTTTCAAGCTCCAACACTCTCCAAAAGACAGAAAAAACATCTGTTGCTACAGGCAGCGCAGCAGGCGGGGCTCTTCTCAGCAGTCTGGGACCCGCAGCGGAAACCCCAGCCAGTTCAAGCCCTGGGGCATCTGGCAGGGAACCACCGCTATAGGAGAGCTTATCAGCTGCACTGGAGGCACAATTACCACATCTATCAGACCAGAAGAAAAAAAGGCTAAGAGAAAGGTCAGTGGATTTTGCTAACTGGGAAGGAGAAGAGCAATCCAGCCAAACTGCTCCCAGGGCAAGGAAGCAGCGGGAGGCAGCTGTAACAGCAGGAATGGCTGAGAGCCTCAGCGGCCTCCACTGGGCTGCTTCAGAGCCCTCGGCCTCCAGATAGCAGGGGGGCTGACGCAATCCATCAGGGCCAAGGGCTCTTGCGTTGAGTGGCCTGGATCTGGATCGTGGTCTTGA
>JAQQSW010000605.1:0-34627 GCA_028646575.1 Pseudocheirus occidentalis
CAATGTGAAATATCTCCTTGTAAAAACCAATGACCTGGAAAATAGATCCAGGAGAGACAATTTGAAAATTATTGGTCTACCTGAAAGCCATGATCAAAAAAACAACTTGGAAAGCATCCTTCAAGAAATTCTCAAGGAAAATTGCCCTGATGTTTTAGATTCAGAGGGCAAAATACAACTTGAAAAAATTCACCAATTACCTCTTGAAAAAGATCCCCAAAAGAAAACTCCTAGAAATGTTATTGCCAGGTTCCAGAAGCCCCAGTTAAAGGAGAAAATATTACTGGCTTCCAAGAGAAAACAGTTTGAATACAGTGGAAACACAATTAGGATAACCCAGGATCTGGCAGCTTCTGCACTGAGGGATCGAAGGGCCTGGAATAAGACATTTTGAAGATCAAGGGAGCTGGGATTAAAACCAAGAATCACCTACCCAGCAAAATTGAGTATAATATTCCAGGGGAAAATATGGTCATTCAGTGAGGTGGAGGACTTTCAAGAATTCTTGCTGAAAAAACCAGAACTAAAAAGAAAATTTGACAATTAAACACAAAAAACATGAGAAGGTTAACATGGGAAAGAAATCATAAGGAACTTATCAAAGTTGAACTATTTACATGCCAATATGGAAAAATGATGAGTAACTTATGAAACTTTTCTTAGTATGAGGATAGGTGAAGGAATACAAATGTATGTAGACAGACGGATAGATAGATAGATAGATAGATAGATAGATAGATAGATAGATAGATAGATGTAGATACAGATAGATAGATATAGATATACACATTTGTGTATATATATGTATACTTACACATATGTCTATATAGGAGGCTACATATGAGTATGACACATATCTGAGCATGTGTGTATATGTGTACATAGTTGGCACAGGATCAATTGAATAGGAAGGGACAATAGTCTAAAAGGTGAAATTATGAGACCAGTTGAGGTATGCCAAAGCTGGAAATGACAGTGACTATGACCAACCATCAAAATCATATGATGCCGTAAAGATAAGGCACAGGGTCTTATAGAACAAATTACCTAGCAGAATGAGTCATCTCATAGAGACATCTTGCCCCCAGAAAGAGAAGCATAAGAACTTCAGAAGTCCTTCGGCATCAGATTTATAAGTAGCCTCTCATTATACCCATGTACTATGGTCACACATTCTCCCTACATGTGTGTCCTTCTACTTATAAGTTCTTGTAACACCATGCACCAGCAGATTCCCAAAAGAATGCTACTGTGAACAGCTTTTAAGGTTCAGATTACACAGTATAGTGAACACTCTGTTTACTCCATTAAAAATCAAGGCAAACATTCATTACAAATCACAATATAATATTCACAACAGTACATCTTATCACAGAAAATCACACTATCATGTTCATAACAGCTTAACATTAGAATGGCCACACAGTTTTCACTACAGTGGACACAATATTTAGAACAAAGCATTCAATCAATTCACAATACAGTAATCAATACTCAATCATTCAATCAATTCACAATACAAAAATCAGTCTTCCACTCATGGGGAAAATTGATATATAATTATTCAATCAATTCATAATATAATAATCAATCTTCCATTCATGGGGCAATCATGCATCAACTCAATCAGTCACTTATCTAGCAATCAATGACTAAATGTAATCATTAGAAAATGACACAAACCCTCCACTACTTGGTGTCCAGCAAACATCAGTTTCATCCAAGGGGAGGCTTTTCTTCATCTTGACTCAGGGTGGTCTGTCTGATTCCCTGGATCCCTTTCCATGGTCCCAGCTCCCTCCTGAATCCACCAAACAGTCACCTGGATTCAGAAGCATACAGCTGCCAGGTTCTCATCCAGTTCTCAGACGTAGACAGAGCCCAAGTCCTTGTCTAGTCTTCAGGGCTGTCCTTGGCACACACTGAAGTTCACAGGGTCCAACACATATCAGATCCTTCACCACTTCTGTTGCCGGGAACTCAAGGATCAGCCAGGCAAAGTCTTACTCTGGTCATGCTTCTTCAGTCCTCCAGCAGTTCAGCCGGCCCTAGGACCCAGCAGAATCTCATCATTCTAGGAGGCATTCCAGGCAAGCCATCTCAGCCTTCCAGGTGGCCTTCACCAGATTCTGGTCTCAGGAAAACTCCATCTCAGTTCTCAGTAAGCTTCCAGATGCTGAAGAGAAACTCTCTCTCTCTCTCTCTCTCTCTCTCTCTCTCTCTCTCTCTCTCTCTCTCTCTCTCTCTTTCTCTCTCTTTCTCCCTCCCTCCCTCCCCTCTCTCAATCTACATTCAGAGTTCCTTAGTTGTCTTTCTATAAAGATGGATAGCAGTCTTATCAAGGGTCCTTTGTAATTGTCTCAGATCATTTTCTTGATGTGAGTAGTTAAGCCTTGAAGGAAATTGATTATTATGTATTAAATTATCATATTTATTAAATTGTTAATATTAAAATTAATATTATTTATAATTAATATTTTTAATAGCCAATATTTCTCTGTGGTCCATTCTTTTCCTCATTCTGACAGACCTCATTTCGGAAGGGCAGCCTATTTCCTCAAGGCATCTGCTCATCAACATGCTTGGGCTAAGTCCTTGCTTCTGTTTACCAGGTAAGAACAAGAAACTAGCTTGAGTTAGGCCCTCCCCAGGAGATGACTCTTATGTCTTTGCTTTTCCAAATCAAAGTTAGGGGTGATGTAATCTACATGGGGTAGACCAAACCAGAGTGAAACAGATTGAGAGAGTTTATGTTTTTCTAGCCAAGATCTGGAGACAGCAGAGTCTAATGAAGCAGCTAGAACTCTTCAAGTGTCAAAGTAAGTAGTAATCAGCCAAATCTGAAGGCCAGCCCATCTTCCCTAGTTGCAGACTGACCCTTTCACTTGATGATTAGTACTGCTTTTCTGACAACGAAATAATAGGGAGGAGCTGAGAACTATTCACCCACCTTCTTATTAAGATGTCCACAAATCTGGATTCCCTTGCCTTTGCCAGGGGAATTCCAAATGATGAACTGTCAGGATAATCAGAACGAAAACACACCAAGGTTTAAAAAAGTTTTATCAGTCATCATTCAGAGTTTTTTGGCACAAATGGAGAGGGGCCAGAGATGCTTTTATTAATAGGTTCAGTGCCCTATTAATAAATTGTTATCTTGCATGGAAAATTGCTTCAGTTTACCCATTTGTTAAATATCACTTGGAACTCTTTCACAGTTGATTAGCCATAAAATATTGTTGATACTGGGTAGTGTTTTCATTCCACTCACTTCACTTTTCCTCTGTTCATATAAGTCTTACCAAGTGTTTTTGAAGCCATTTGGCTCATCATTCTTTATAGCATAATATCATTCCATCAAACTCACATAACATAATTTGTTCAGCTATTACCAATTGATAAGCATCCTCTCAGTTTCTAACTCTTTGGCACCACAAAAAGAACTGCTTTTTTCCCTTTCTGATGATCTCTTTGGGACACAGGTCTGGTAGTGGTATTTCCATATCAAAGTAGATGCACAATTTATGTCCCTTTGGGCATAGCCCCAAATTGTTCCACAGAATAGTTGGACCAGTTCACAATGAAGCTACAACTATACAGTACCCCAATTTCCCCACATCCTCTCCAGGATTTCTTATTTCCCTTTTCTGTCCTGTTAGCCAATCTGATAGGTGTGAAGTGGTATCTCAGAATTGTTTTAATTTATATTTCTATAATAGTGATTAAGTGTATTTTGTTATCTGATTATTGATGAATTTGATTTCTTCTGAAAACTATCAACTGGGGAATGGTTCCTATTTTGATAAATTGACCTCAGTGCCTTATATATTTGAGAAATTAGACCTTTATCAGAGGAATTTATGTAAAACATATTTCCCAGTATCTTACTTCTCTTCCAGTTTTGCCTGCATTGGTTTTGTTTATGCAAAACCTTTTTAATTTCATGCAAAAATATTCATTTAACTTACTATGACCCTCTCTGTTTCTTGTCTAATCATAAACTCTTCCTTTATACACACTCTACACACAAGCAGCATGTACAGCTCCCCTTCACCAAGCCCAGGACAGTATGTACCTTGACCACTCCTTCCCCCAATCTGTCCTCCCTTCTATCCCCACTCTGTTTTCCTGTAGGGCAAGATAGATTCCTATGCCCCATTTCTTGTGCATCTTATTTCCCAGTTGTGTGCAAAAACAATTTTTAACATTCATTTTTTAAACTTAGAATTCCATATTCTCTCCCTTCCTCCCTCCTCACCCACGCTCACTGAGGAAGCAAGTAATTTCATATAGGTCATATATGTGTACCCATGCAAAACACTTCCATAACAGTCATGTTGTGAAAGACCAACCACATTTCCCTCTATCCTGTCCTGCCCTCCATTTATTCCATTCTCTCTTTTGACCTGTCCCCCACCAAAAAGTGTTTGCTTCTGATTACCCCTTCCCCCAATCTGCCATGCCTTCTATTATCCTCCCTCTCTTATCCTCTTTCCCCCTGCTTTCCTACAAGGTAAGTATATTTCCATACCCAATTGAGTGTGTGTTATACTATATATATATATATATATATATATATATATATATATTCACACACACACACACACACACACACACACAGACATTTCCTCTAACTACCCTAATACTGACAAAGGTCTCATGAGTTAGAAATATCATCTTTCCATCTATGGATGTAAAGAGTTCAACTTTAATAGGTCCCTTATGGCTTCTCTTTCCTGTTTACTTTTTCATGTTTCTAGTGATTCTTCTACTTGAAAGTCAAATTTTCTAGTCAGCTCTGGTCTTTTCAGCAAGAATGCTTGGAAATCCTCTATTTCATCAAAATTCCATTTTCCCTTGAAGTATTATACTCAGTTTTGTTGGGTAGGTGATTCTTGATTTTAATCCTACCTCCTTTGAGCTCTGGAATATTATATCCCAAGTCCTCCAATCCCTTACTGTAGAAGCTGCTAAATCTTATATTATTCTGATTATGTTTCCAAAATAGTTGAATTATTGCTTCCTGACAGCTTGTAATATTTTCTCCTTGAACTGGGAACTTTGGAATTTGGCTACAATATTCCTAGGAGTTTGCCTTTAGGAATATCTTTCAAAAGGTGATTGGTGGATTCTTTCCATTTCTATTTTCCCTTCTACTTCTAGAATATCAGTGCAGTTTTCCTTGATGATTTTTTGCAACATGAAGTCAAGGCTATTTTTTGATCATGGTTTTCAGTCAGTCAAATAATTTTTAAATGATCTCTCCTGGATCTATTTTCCAGATTAGTAGTTTCTTCAAAGAGATATTTCATGTTGTCTTCTATTTTTTAATTCTTTTGGTTTTGTTTTATAATTTTTTGATTTCTCATAAAGTCATTAGTATCATTTGCTTCATTCTAATTTTTAAGGAATTATTTTTTTTCAGTGAGCTTTTGGATCTTCTTTTCCATTTCGCCAATTCTACTGTTTAAGACATTCTTCTCCTCATTCGCCTTTTGAACCTCTTTTGCCTTTTGAGTTTCCATTTTTAAAGGTGTTGTTTTCTTCAGTATTTTAGGGGTCTCCTTTAGCAAGCTGTTGACTTGTTTTTCATTATTTTCTTGCATCACTCATATTCTCTCCTCAATTTTTCCTCTCTTTCTGTCACTTGATTTTCAAAATCCTTTTTTTGAAATCTTCCATGGCCTGAGACCATTTCATATTTTTCTTTGAGGCTTTGCATGTAGGAGCCTTGACCTTGCTGTCCTCCTCCGATTGTATGCTTTGATCTTCTTTGTCACTAAGGATGTAAGAAAATACCTTTTTACCAAGAAAGTAAACTTCTACAATTGTTTTTTCCCTTGTTTGCTCATTTTCCAAGTTAATTACTTGACTTTGGAGGTTTTTGTTATGTGGAAGGTGTACTTCTCCAAGGTTTAGAGGTTTTGTGAAGCTGTTTTCAGAGATATCTCTAGCAACTTGTAAGTTCTCAGCTCCTTCAAGGTGGTATGGTCAAATGAGAGGGATTACTCCTCTTTTGACCTGTGCCAGAAGAGCAACCACAAGCCTCTTTTCTGCATTGGAACTGTAAGAAGGATTCCCTCTCCATAGCTGCCACCAGCTCAGCCATCCAAACCTCCTCCTCACCCCAGGGCTGCCACCCAGGACTGTGAACAAGATAGCTTCTCAAATCCCCCATCATCTGTAGACTAAGAGCTCCAGGAGCTGCCACAGTTGTGTCAGTGGCTGCTGTCAACCTGGAGCTGAGGCTGGGACCAGACCACACTCCTCTATCACCCAGTTGAGAAGCTTTCCCACTGACCTTTGAAGCTGTCTTTGGCATTTGTGTTGAGAATTCTGGAAACCACCACAGCTGCCAGTGAATTAGCGCTGAGGCCTGCTCCAGTCCCATCTATGTTGACACAGCTCACACTGGGCTGTGCTCCACTCTGAACACAGGGCAATAGAACCTTTCTATTGGCCTTCCAGATTGTCTTGGACTGGAAATCTGTTTTACTCTGTCATTTTGTGGTTCCTGTTGCTCTAGAATTTGTTTAGTCATTTTTACAGGTGTTTTCAGGGCTTTGGGGGAGAGCTCAGGCAGATCCCTCCTTTTACTCCATCATCTTGGCTCTGCTCCCACTATCCAACTATCCTACAGGCACATTTTTCTATGTTCTTCTTATTTACATATGATAACACCCTTTATGTCTAAATATTTTATCAGTTTCAACATCTTACTATACAGTGTGAGTTGCTGATCTCTGCCTAAGCTACTAAACTACTTTCTTTTTTCCCAGAAATTTTTGGCAAAAATTGAATTCTTACCCAAAAGACTTGTATCTTTGGGTTTATCAAATATTAGATTTCTATGGCCATTTACTACTATGTATTGTCTACTTAATCTAATCCATCTACCTATTCCATTCTATTTCCTAGCCAGTACTAGATAGTTTTGATGATTGAAAATTTGTAATATAGTTTGAAATCTGGAACTGTTAAGCAAACTTCATTCACATTTTTAATTGACTTCCTTGATGCTCTTAACCTTTTGTTATTCCAGATGAATTTTCTTTTTATTTTTCTAGCTCCATAAAATAATTATTTGGTAATTTAATTGGTATGCACTTAGTAAGTAAATTAACTTGACTACAAATGTTATTTTTCTTATATTGACTTGGCCTGCCAAAGAGCAATTAATATTTCTCCAATTATTGAGATCTGTATTTATGTGAAAAAATGTTATGTAATTGTGTTTGTATAGTCCCTCTGTCTTGGAAGGTAGATTCTTAAATAGTTCATATTGTTTACAGTTATTTTAAATGTAATCCTCTTTCTATCTCTTGCTGATGGTAATTTATCTAAGTTTATTTTATATCCTGCAACTTTGCTAAAGCTATTATTTCAATCACTTTTTCAGTTGATTTTCTAAAGTTCCCTAAGTATACTGATGTACCATCTGCAAAGAATGATTGTTTTGTTTCCTCATTGACAATTTTTCTTCTTTCAATTTCTTTTTCTTGTCTCATTGCTCTAGCTAGCATTATTAGGACAATACTGAATATAATGGTGATAATGGACATCCTTGTTTCACTCCTGATCTTATTGAGAAGACTTCAAGTTTATGACTATTAGAGATAATGCTTGCTCTCAGTTTTAGACAGATATTTCTTATCATTTGAGGAAAGGCTCCATTTCTTCTCTCTTTTTTTTAATTTTATTTTTGAATCTTTTTTGTTGTTGTTGGATTTTTGAGGGCAGTTGGGGTTAAGTGACTTGACCAAGGTCACATGGCTAAATTTGTGTGTGTGTGTGTGTGTGTGTGTGTGTGTGTTAAGTGTCTGAGGCCAGATTTGAACTCAGGTACTCCTGACTCCAGGGCCAATGCTCTATTCACTGCGCCACCTAGCCGCCCCTCTTCTCTCTTTATTCATTTTTTCCCTTGAAAGATTATACTCTGTTTTGCTGGGTAGGTTATTCTTGACTTTAATACAAGCTCTATTGCCTTTGTGCAATATCGTATTCCAAATCCTCTTCTCCTTTAAACATGGTAGCTGCTAAATCTTATGTGATCCTGCTTGTGGCTCCATGGTACTTGAATGGTTTATTTCTGGCTGCTTGAAATATTTTCTCTTTGACCTGGGAGCTCTTGCATTTGGCTTTAACATTCTTGGGAGTTTTCATTTGGGGATGTCTTTCAGGTGGTGATCTCTGGATTCTTTCACATACTATTTTACCCTTGGGTTCCAGGATATTGGGTCAGTTTTCCTTGATTATTTTTTAAAATAGGATGTCTAGGCTCTTTTTATTTTAAATCATGGATTTCAGCTATCCAATAATTCTTAAACTATTTCTTTGCTTATAATTCTTCTAACTTCATATTCTTCCCAGTTTGTGTCTTGGTCTTTTCTGTCACCATTGTAGCTTTATATGGTCAGAATTTTTGTTCCTATTGTTCTCTCATTTTTTAACAAATTAATTTATTTATTTTCTTGTCTGCATTATTCATTTCCAATAGATTTTGAGTTGCAAATTTTCTCCCCATCTTTACCCTACCCAACACCTCAAAACAGTCATCCCACTGTATAACCCCTCCCCCAATCTGCTCTCTCCTATGTCCTCCCCCTTGCCCCTCTGAATTTCTGGTAGGGCAAGATGGATCTCCCTACCGCAGTGACTATATATCTTAATTCTCTGTTGGATGTAGTTGGTAATAATAATAATAATAATAATAATAATAATAATAAATATTCTATACATATATATTTAACATTTGATTATAGAATTTTAAATTCTAGATTCTTTCCCTTACTCCTTCATCACTGATCCCCACTGGAGGGACAAGCAATTAAATATAGGCTGTACATGTGTAATTACACAGAACATTTCCACAGAACATCTCCACATCATATTGTGAGAGACTGATTATATGTCCCACCTTGCTATCCTACCTTCCCCTTTGTTCTATTCTCTACCCTGTCCTTGGCCCTTTACAGAAGTGTATACTTCCAGCAACCCTCCTCCCTACCCTGTTTACTTGATTTGTTTAGTTCTGTGGAACTCTGCTTCTAGAGGGGAAGGCTCTGTCCCAGATCTCTGGGGTTTTTGCAGCTGCTGGGGCTATTAGGAGGCTGCTGTTTTTTTGCAGCCCCCACCACCTATGGCTCACTGAAAATGCACCCCAGGACCACCATCAAAGACCATGATCTGGATCCAGGCCATTCAACACAAGAGCAATTAGCCTCTGAACTATCTCTTGGCCCCCCTGCAGTCTGCAGTTCAGGAGCTGTGAAGCAGCCACATGGAGGAGGCTGCAGGGCCGCCACTTCTGCCGCTTCCTTACTCTGGAGGCAGTTTGGGCAGACAGCTTTTCTCCCCCAAATTTAGCTGAGTTCCACTGACCTTTCACTTTGTTCTTGTTTTTTATAGCTTGATAATTATGGAAACTGCCATAGTTGCTACTCATCCACTCTCCTGAAGGCTCCAGCTGTGGCTCATCCTGGCTGCCCCAGGGCCAAGCCATGTTTCAGGCTGGGCTGTACTTAGATCCCAGCATGCTGTTATGAGCCCTTCCTGTCCTGCCTGCCTAGCTGCCTTGAGCAGGAGATGTGTTTTTCTATATTATTGTGAGTTTTTGGAGCCCTAAAATTTATTTACAGTCATATTTTATGAGCATTTGAGGTGGCTATGTAGAAGCTGTGGAACCTTGCTGCTTCTATGCTGCCATCTTGGCTCCACCCCCTGTTTACTCATTTTTTAAACTTTTTTCTGGATTCTGAACTTTATGTGAAAGTTTAACTTTGTTCCTGGCATGGCAGGAAGAGTCACTGTCCTCAGTTTTAGGTTTTTTCACACTGTTGTTTGAAGAAGTAGTTCTGGGAGTTTGGAAGTTTTGGTGCTTTCAAGGTGATGTGATCTGGAAAGAGATATGGTCATTTTCCTTTTGTTCTGTACTCTAGTCCTTACCCAGGAAGGGCCCCTCATTCCTTGGGACCAGAAACAATATTATTCCATAGGGTCCCTGATCCCTTGTGACTAAAAGCAATACTGCCCCTCAGAATTCCTGCTTCCTCTTGACCAAAAGTAGTCCTCTCAGCCCTTGAACTATGACCCAGAAGTGAATATAGACAATGGCAGCTGCTAAACAAATTCTGGTTGTGCATCATGTAATAATACAGGGTGCCATGTAATCTCTTTCTGACCAATTGCTAGGTGCCTTTACTATTTCTTGTTTGAGAGCTACTGCTTCTGTCACTACTCCTTAGTCCCACCATTCATGTTTTATCCACATGACCTCAATGCCAGCCTTCACCCCCACATCATAGTTCTCTTTTTCCATTATCCTAAGTTGCCTTGCACTGGAAGAATGTCTTTCTCTGATCTTTTGTTGACCCTGCCACTTTAGAATTTGATTTGAGGTGTTATTTTAAAGTTGTTTGGAGAGCTGGGCTGAGTGTTCTCCACTATCCAAATTGTACCCACAGAGGTCTATTTGTTTTTAAACTGGGTCCCCTGATTTCACTGATTTGAACTGGTATAATGGTAATGGAATATGAATTTGAAGACCCCTTTGTGTTGGCAAAGGTAGCAGGTACTTAGCACTTAGTAACTGATCAAGCCTCTGTTGGGGAAACATAAGGTATGAACTCCTGTCTCCTGTTACTGATGTAACAGGAAGGGGTTGACTGAAACAGGAAGCTAATGTTGTGTGTATATAGGGAAAAGCCCCAGGAAAGGACAGTCAAAATTTCTTGTGAACAGTGTCTGGAGGCAAAGAAACTACAGAAGAGAAATGAGAATCAAGAACTGAATCATAATTTCCTGAGAACTTGTGGTGGTGGAGCTTCTTCTGAAGAGGAGCCCAGGAGGCTGAAAAGGAACCTAGAAGCCCAAGAGCCCAAGATGCAGAAGACAGAGGAAGCATGACCAAGATGCTAAAACTTTGTCTGTGCATGGCTTGGTTGAGTCTTGAATTCCCAAGAACAGAAATTGTGAAGGACTTGAGATGGACTGGACCCTGTGAACTTCAGTGTGGAGCAGGACCTATATGGAAAGCTGGACAAGGAACTGGGAGCTGTCTGCCTTTGAATCCAGGTGACTGTTTGGTAGATTCAAGTAGGAGTTGCCTGTCTACAGTCAAGATGAAAAGACCTCTCAGTGGGTTCTGAGTAGTGATGAAATTGTAGCTTACTAGTGACCTAAAGGTGGAGGGTCTATGTATTTTCTAATGATTGTACTTAGTGATTAATGATACTTAGTAATTGATTGCTGAATAAGTAACTGATTGAGTTAACTTAGTATGCCCCATGAGTGGAAGACTTTGAGCATTGTATTTTGAGATGGTTGAATGACTGAGTGAGGAGGCAAGCCTCCTGAAAGATGGTTGAATGACTGACTTACTAAATGATTGTTCCTTGTTCAAAACTTTGTGGCCACAATGGTGGAAACTATGTGGCCGTTTTCTGTGATAAGTTGTTGTGAATGCTATATTTTGATTTTCTGTGAATGTTTTGCCTTGATTTGTTATAGAATACATAGAATGTTTACTATACTGTGTAATCAGAACCTTAAAAGCTGTTCACAGTATCATTCTTCTGCAAAGCTGCTCATGCATAACATCACAGCTGGTTTACCTCTTCCTTGAAAAGCCTGGTAACCTTGGCAACCCAAGGGCTCACCACATGTTTGCTGTACCTTCTGCAGGCATCTAATCAGCCCAGTCTGTAAACTGTCAAGATCAGTAGCTGCTGTGTCCCTCGTAGTAGAGATGACAAGTGTGTACAACCGAGCTTCACAAGAAAGCAAGTTTTGATAAGGAAATGTGATGAGAAAAACACGAAATTTCTAGATACCTAAAGGAGAGGCCCCTCCAGAAAGGGGAGGGGAAAGTATATAAAAAGAAGTCTGTTGCAACCAAATAACAACAGTCAGTGATCTTACAACTGGAAGGATAACAGGGCTACAAACACATCACTTTAGTGAGTCTATTTGATATTTTGCAAATTTCTAGCCAGTGGAGATATCATAAATTACCTATTAAATTCTTCACAAAACTTTGCAAATATGCCTCATTAAGGCAATAGTGTAGTAGAAAGTGTTGAATTTAGTGTCTGAATATTTCACGTGAAACTATGTAACTATGAATAAAAACTTCTGGGTTTTTTATTTCCTCATAAAATAAGTGGAGATAATAAAACCTGCAGTACCTATTTGTGATAGGATCACCATCTTAACCCCTTATCATTTATGTATGATAGTCTTGTTTTTCTTTAAAGGATTAAAAGCATCATTGAGACTTGAGTAGCTCAGAGGACTAAAGGCTCAGACTGTTGACATTATTTCCTGGTTATCTGTCTACAAAAAAAGCCACAAAGGGATCTAGCTATGCTCTGATGCTTGGCTGTAGGACCAGGATGGCAATTCCTAGGCAGGAAAGCTTTGCTCAGATGAATCAGCTTGGAATGTCCTCCACATCTCTTTATTTTCCTATAACTAAATAAATCTCCCTTTATTAAATGGCAAATGATCTGCAGGTGTCTCAGTATCAAACATATACTACAAGGAGACTGTCTTGAGTGCTAACGTCACAAGAGCATAGCAATGAGAATTATATGGATCACATGTGAAATTTATTATTATTTATAACATTACTAACAGAGATGGAAATGAAAAAACTATGTTAATGTTAATATAAATTTTTGTTACTGGTAATTCTAAACATGAAAACTAGTATGTCATCAAAGAATGTAGTGAGGACTTGTAAGTCAGCGGAACTGAGTTAGAGTCATGGTTTTTATATGTTAGCTGTATGACCTTGGAAAAATCATGGTACCAAATTAGGCCTTGGTTTCTTCATCCATAAAAAAGACATGAAGGAATTTACACTATTTCCTCACAAAGATATCATGAGGAAAGTCCCTGTTAAATCCTACAACTCCTCTGTAAATGTGAATTACTACTACAAGTCTTGTAGAAGATAATTACTATTATTTTTAAGAAATTGCTGCTTCTTATAGGATAGGGAACATTGATTTAGACTTGAGTCTCTGAGATTTGATGCCAGAGGTAGGTGTGTCATATTAAAAAAAAACAGTGCTAAACTGGGGGCAGAGTCAAGATGGCAGCATAGAAGCAGGATAACTCCAGGAACTCTCCCTATAACCACCTCAAATATGTATAAAATATGCTCTAAACAAAATTTAGAGCTCCAGAACTCATAAAATGACAGAGAAACAAGGCTCATGCTGAAGGCAGCCCAGCAGGCAAGACAGGAAGGGTCCATGCAGCATGCTGGGTGTTGAGGCCAGCCCTGCATGAACCCTGGACTTTAGTCCCAGGGTGGCCAGGACAAGCCACAGCTGGAACTTTCAGGAGAGCAGATCACCGGCAACTGTGGCAGTTTCCAGGATTACCAATTCATAAGAAACAAGGACAAAGTGAAAGATCAGTGGAACTCAGTTAAATTTGGGGGAAAGGAGTGGGTCAGGCCATCTACTCCCAGAGGAAGAAAGCAGCAGAAGCAGTGGCCCTGCAGCTACCTCCCCATAGCTGCTTCAGAGCTCCTGGCCTGAAGATTGTGTGTGGGGGGGGGGAGGGGTGCAAGCAATCATTCAGAGAATAACTGCTCTTGCTGTAACGTGGCTGGATCTGGATCATGGTCTTGGGTGGTGGTACTGAGGTGCATGACCAGTGAGCCAAAGCTGGTGGGGGCTGTAGAGACAGCGGCCCCCTAAAAGTTCCAGCAGTTGCAAAAACCCCAGAGATTTGGGACAAAGCTCTCCCCTCTTAAAGGGGAGTTGTACTGAGCCCAAAAGTCAAGTAATTGACTAGCACCATGAGCAGGAAAAGAAAGCACAGCCATTAAACTTTGGGGACAAAAAGGATCAAAGCATGGAACAAGAAGAAGACAACACAGTCAGAACTCTCACACCAAAAGCTTCCAAGAAAAATGTAAACTGGTTACAGGCCATAGAGGAGCTTAAGAAGGATTTTGAAAACCAAATAAGAGAAGTGGAGGAAAAAATGGGAAGAAAAATGAGAATGATACCAAAAAAATCATGAAAAGAGAGTAAACAACATGCCTGAAGAAAATAACACCTTAAAAATAGATGAACTCAAATGGCAAAAGAGGTCCCAAAAGCCAATGAGGAGAAGAATGCCTTAAAATGTCACATTTGCCAGATGGAAAAGAATCACAAAAGCTTTCTGAAGAGAATAATTCCTTCAAATTTAGAGTGGAGCAAATGGAAGCAAATGACTTAATGAGAAACCAAGATACTATTAAACAGGTCCAAACAAATGAAAAAATAGAAGGCAATGTGAAATAGCTCCTTGAAAAAAACACTGAACTGGAAAATAAATCCAGGAGAGACAAATGAAAAATTACTGAACTATCTGAAATCCATGCTCAAAAAAAGACTGTAGAAAGCATCCTTCACAAAATTCTAAAGGAAAATTTCCCTGATATTTTAGAACGAGGGGGCAAAATAGAAATTAAAAGAATTCACCAATCACCTCTTAAAAAAGATCCCCAAAAGAAAACTCCTAGGAATGTTTTAGCCAGGTGGCAGAGTTCCCAGATCAAGGAGAAAATATTACAAGTTGCTGAGAAGAAACAATTTGAATACTGTGTAAACAAAATCAGGATAACACAGGATCTAGCAGCTTCTACATTTAGGGACCAAAAGGTCTGGAATATGATATTCTGGAGATTAAGGGAGCTAGGATTAAAACCAAGAATCACCTACCCAGCAAAACTGAGTATAATGGTCCAGGGGAAAATATCGTCATTCAGTGAGGTGGTGGACTTTCAAGCATTCTTGCTGAAAAAAACCAGAATTGAATAGAAAATTTGATATTCAAATGCAAGAAGGATGAGAAGGTAAACATGAAAAAGACTTCATAAGAAACTTATCAAAGCTGAACAATTTACATGCCAACATGGAAAAATGATAATTGTAATTAATGAAACTTTCTCAGGATAAGGATAGGTAAAGGGAATATAAATGTGTAAATATTATTTATGTTTATATATGTGCATATGTATATGTATGTATGTGTACATACTCATATGTCTATGTAGGAGGGTATATATGGGTATAAATGCATATGTGAGTGTATGTATATATGTGTACATAGACAGAGGGCACAGGATCAATTGAATAGGAAGGGATGATATTTTAAAAGGTCAAATTGAGAGGTAGGAGAGGAATAGAATGAAAGGAGACAGGGAGAGCCAGAATGTGGTTAATCACCTCATATAGAAGAGACAAGGGATAACTGTTACAATGGAGGAGAAGAACAGGAAGGCAAAAGGGAATGAATTAACATTACTCTTATTGAATTTGGCTTAGGAAAGAAATTATATACACTCTAAATTGGGTATCTTGCCCTACAGGAGAGTAGGGGGGAAGGGGATGAGAAAGGGGATGATGGAGGGGAGGGCAGGTTGTGGGGGGAGGGTGGTTAGAAGCACACACTTCTGTAAAGGGACAGGAACAAAGTACAGAATGGTACAATTTGGGGGTTGAATAGGAAGGAAGGAAATATAGTCAGTCTTTCACAATATGTCCATTGTGGACATTTTCTGTGAAACTACATGTGTATGGCCCGTACTGAATTGCTTGTCTTACCAGTGATGAGGGAAGAAGGGAAAGAATCCAGAATTTAAAGTTCTAAAATCAAATGTTAAATATATATATATATATATATATATATATATATATATGTATGTATGTGTGTGTGTGTGTACATATATATACACATGTACATATACATATATACATATATTATTATTTTTATTATTTACATGAGACTGGGTAATAAGATATACAGGCACGGGGTAGGGAGATTCATCTTACCCTACTGGAAAGTGAGAAGGGTGAGAAGGGTGGTGGGGGAGGACATAGGAAAGAGCAGACTGGGGGAGGGGATATATAGAGGGATTGTTGTTTTGGGGTGGTGAGTAGGGAAAAGACGGGGAGAAAATTTGTAACTCAAAATCTCTTGTCAATGAATGATATAAACTAAAAATAAACAAAAGTTAATAAATTTTTTTAAAATGAAGGATGAACACCAAAGGTTAGCACATTACAAAAAACATGCCCTATTGCATATAATTAGATAACAAAAATTTATTGTACAAGATACTAATTTTGTAGATAGGTGTCAGAAAGAGAATGGAAAGAATCTCTTATTTCCCTTCTGAGTTTCTATGATACTTTAATCTTGTAGTAGCTTCTACTTTACATTAGCTTCTAAAAGACAGAAAACAAAAAAAACAAACAAAAAACCAAAAACAGGTGGTGAGGCCTTTAGATAAATGTGATTTTTTTTACTCAAGTTAAACTTCCTAGTCAAGATCCAAGCCTGTGACACTTTAATCTAGAAACATCTGTGACAGCAGCTAACCAAGTGACTTGATTCCAATACAAGAATTAAAAATGAAATGAATGAGGAAAAATGAGCAAGCTGTGACAGAATTTCAATAATGGATTAAATAATTCTCTGCTTAATTGGTGGAAGTACAAGAATAATTAGCTCTCCAAATGGCTTCCAAGCTATAATTTCTATTAAAAGTACTTTTAAGTCACATTCTTCATCTGTTTATTTCCTTTCAGATTCCTTTCTCCAGACCCATTAGTTCTACCTTGAAGATAAGTGGGAGAACTGGTACCCGATTAACATTGTTTATCCATCCATTTTGTACTCCATCTCTGATACCACAGCAACCAGGCTACTACCCTGATTTTTTCAATCCTGGTTCATCATACGTTTCAATGAGCCTGAGGGCACTTAACTCTCCCCAAAATTAAATAAAGATTAATCATTTTGATGAACCTAAAGAATCTATTTGTGATCATGCTACCATGAGTAAAGAAATAGTTTCCCATAAATGTAAATAGAAACAATTGTTTACACTGACAAGATTTTCCAGTGTAGCCTAGGGGAAATAATTTTAATGCTTTTCTGCACAGAAACAATTCTTATTAGGAATCTGAATTTTATGAAGTTTATTTTTAATTCCAAAAATAGGTCTCTCTTTGGTTAGCATTAAGTCCATTGAAACTAATTTTTGTTTGCTATCTTATTTTTTCAAATTTGAAATGTAGGATGCTTAATATTGGCAGAATTTGGAGGTGTTACATGTGGCTATTGAACAGACTATTTTGGCTCAAATGACTGGTAAATTCGGTCAAACACCTGGAAATCAATCTAATTCATATTTTCATTTATTTGCCTGAATGAACCTAATTATTTGGTTGATTTTAGTCTCCTGAAGACAGTGTAATTCTGAACTTTTATGATTCCAACTTTGGTCTCCCACCCCCTCATCCTGGTTTCTGACTGGTGAGCACTGAAAATCTTTCTGGTTTCTGGATCACTTCTTCACTGTTTACAGATACATCTCCGTGCCAGCATCCCATGTTCCAACTCTAGCTCTGAGATCAATCAAATTAAAAATATCATTCCTATAAAAGTCAGTCAGCAAGGCTTTACTAAGTTCCTTTTGTATGCCATGCTCTGTGCCAATCACTGGTGATATAAAGAAAGGCCAAACAAAAAATAAAATTTGCACTCAAAGAATTTACAGTCTAATGTGAAAGACAACATTCAAATAACATTCAAATTAATTCAAATAATTACATTCCTTAATGATTGTCTTTCTTGTTTGTTTTTGAATCCCTAGAGTTTAGAACAGTGCCTGGAAAATTGTAATTACTCAGCAAATGCTTTTCTATTCATTCATCAATTTATGCTAAAAAAGTAAGCCTTTACTTTAGTTTTTTCTCCATACAACAGTCCCTCTGAGAGCATGTAATGATAATGGAATTTGGAGATGCCCCTGTATTGGCTTGGTTTGGGGGTTGAGTGTTAAAACCCAGAGCTTGTGAATCCCACTTGTGGGATGGACTTGGTGATGTGAAGAGAGAGGGTTGAACTGGGAGGAGCTGTGAATTGGAAGAGAGGCCCAAGCCAAGAGAAGGCCAGAAGGATTTTTAGATAGCAGTATCCAGTATTGTGGAGCCTGAGTTGCTGAGAGAAAGACTGCTGAGAGCCCATTGGAGCTGCCCAGGACTTTTGAGAACTGCTACCCAGAGCTGTCAAGAACTGAGGAGGCATGGCTGTGATGTCGGTATTTTGTCTGTCTGTTTTGATGTTGTTCTGCCAGATTCACCTGATGGTGAAGGACAGTGCTGCTGTTATAGAGGTCCTGGAACCTGGGTGTTTGTTCAGAAGCCCTGAAGGAGGATTTTCTTGTGGTACCTTCATAGAAATCCTGGAAGAGGGCCTTGCTTATGTTTTCAGGGATTCTGGTACTGTTCTACAGGTAGAGAGTGACTTGATGAGGACATTGGCTATGGTTTTGTTGAGCCTTGTCTCCCCAGGAACTGAGATTGCTGAGGGCTTTCCTCAGGTCAGGATTAAATAAGGACCTTTCCTTGGGTTTTCAATGCTGAGATGATATCTTAACCTTGTTATGACTTAAGGGTAGATGGCCATTTGTGCTCTCCTGTCCCTTTTTGAGAAAGTGCTTGGTGTTAATGGATGGCATAGTAATTACTTTGTGTCCAGGGATGGGAAACCTTTGGCCTTTTTGTGCTCTGTTATTGACCAAATGAATGTACTTTGTTTATGATTGGAAATTGGTCTCCATTGGAGAAGAGACTTTGACTGACTAAATGAATGTATGTCTAGGGGTGGAGTAGTACCTGGATTGAATTGAGAACTTACTTTCTAAATGAATGAGTTATACCGTATTTTGACTTTCTTTGTTCTGTGAATATTTGCTGAGTAAATGGGGTTTGGTGATCCAAACCTTGGAAGTTGCCTTTGCTTGGCATTACAGGGCATTACCTCCACTCCCACTTGCATGAGCAGTCTACCTCCTCAGAAAGTAATTAAGAACTGTTGCTCATGATCCTCAAAAAGCATCCTATTGATTACCAATCAATGAATTTCCAATTGAATTTAACAAAGGGATATTTATGAATATTCTATAGCAAAGTAAAAATAGTCTGTACAAAACATCCCTATTCCAAAATACATCACACAAAACATCACACTATTCCACAAGTATCTCCCATCAAATGGGAATGTGGGCTCTGACTACGGAATACAAGAACAGTGAGGTACATGGGTAGATAATAGATATCAAAAAGGGGTAACACATATCCTTGTTAATGGAAGTTTTTTTCTTTAACTCTTTGCAAATATTCTTCTGGTACAAAAGGACCACATTCCTTTAAGCTGACTCTCATTCCATATCCATCTCTGTCCTTTCTTGGGTTTGATATTCTTGTGTCTAATGGATGAATTGTTTGCCACCTTTCCAGTCTCTCAAATGACATGATGAAGGTGAAGGAGAATACCATTTCACTCTCTCTGAGCTCACAGTGAGACATCCATTGAGCTCATAGATAACAATAATGGTTTTCTAATTTAACAGTTTTTATATACCTGGTTTAAACAAGCATGTGCTAAGTACTTGATGTGTACCAAGTGCTCTCCTAGGTGATAAGGATACAAAGGAAAAACTCTACTCTCCGTGAGTTTTCATTCTATTTTGGAAGATGCAACATATGTGTATACACAGAATCAATGCAAAATAAGTATAAAGTCATTAAATACAAAGTGGCTGTTGTCTTTAATCCTTGTAGGGGACCAAAATGACATCACTATGCTAGAGTTAAATTACAGTGTATCCAACTGTACATAATCAGACCAATATAAGTTCAGAATGTTCTACTACAGGTCAGACACAAACAGTCCATGTGAACAATTGGGGTGGATCCTCTAAATCTGTGCATGTCATGTTTCTTTTGAGGTACTTTAATTTTGCTTTGCTCATAGAGCACAACTCCTACTTTGATTAGGGCATGCCATGCTGGACAGTCCTGTCAGTTCCTCTCATGTCATGCAATTAATTCCAAAGTTCTTAACACAGAACTTGAAAGTGTCCTTCTATCACTTCTTCTGACCACCATGTGAGCACTTGCCTTGTATGGGTTCTCTGTAAAACAGTCTTTTAGGCAAGGATATTATTTGGAGTTCAAACAACTTGACAAGCCATCACAGTTGCACTCCTGGAATTTGAAAGCTTAGCAGTTTAGTTTGAAAGAGGACATCGGTATCTGGTACCTTGTCCTACCAGGTGATCTTCAGAATCTTCCTAAGACAATTCAAATGGAAGTGATTCAGGTTCCTGGCATGGTGCTGGTATACCGCCCAGGTTTCATAGACATACAACACTGAGGTCAGCACAACAGCTCTGTAGACCTTCAGTTTACTAGATGGTCTAATACCTCTTTTCTCCCACCCTCTGTTTAAGAGATTCCCAAACACTAAGCTAGCTAGCACTGGCAGTGTGTGCACCAGCCTCATTGTCAATATGTACATACCTGGAAAGTATATTGCCAAAGTAAGTGAGCTTATCCACAATATTCAGAAGTTCTCCATTTGCTTTAACCAATAGTTCCATGTATGGATGGTGTGGTGCTGACTGGTAGAGCACCTGTGTTTTCTTACTGTTATTTGTTAGGCCAAAATTAGTACAAGAAGTAGAGAATTGATGTATATTTTGTTGAATCTCTGCCTGCATTGAATACACAATCATATGTGTGCCAAAAATCATGCACTAACTCTCCCTTCTCTTTAGTCTTAAAGTGAAGAATGGGAAATGAGTCAGAATAACATAATTTGAAAATAATAAGTGAGCACAGAGGCAACTAATCTAACTCTACAGAAAAGGAATCCTAGCTATAAAATACACAATGAGTTGCCCCTGAGTATCAGCTTGAAGATCTTCAAGACAATCAAGGGGAATCAAGACAATCTCAAAACTGCCCGATAAACATTGGAAGTTAGGAAGTGTTTTCCTGACATCAAGTCTAAATATTCCTCTTTGAAAATTACACTCATTTCTCTTGGTTTAACTTCCTGGTGCCAAAAAACAAATCTAATGCTTTCTCCACTTGAGACCCCTTCCAGTACTTGGATGCAGTTATCATGCCTTTTTGGAGTTTTCATTTCTCCAGGTTGAATGTTAGAGACATTTCTTGTTCAGTATAACTTTGTTAGTACTGATTTATGAGAAGAAGGTCAACCAGAAAGGAGCATTTACGTTTTTGTAGCACTAAGACTTTTGGGACAGCCTGCATATAAAACAGTTAAATAAAATTTGTACATAATTATCAGCTTTGATAGACTGGGCTCTTCTCAGGAATGCAAGGATATAAGACAACTCCAAAAGACTCATGACGCAAAGAGATGTACACATCCAGAGAAAAACTACAGAGTTAGAATGTAGATTGAAACAAACTACCTGCTCCCTTTCTTTTTCTTGTTTTGTTCTGTTTCCTCTTTCCCGTTGTTCATTCCATCAGTTATAATTCTTCTCTACAACCTGAGTAATGTTTAATGTGAACGTACTTGCAGAAATTATATTTGATTGCATGATGCCATGGCATAGGGAAGAAGGGAATGAGAGGAATCAGGAGAGATTTTGAAACTTGAAGGATTGTAGAACTGAATCTTGTAAACTAAAAGTAAACAAATAAACTAATTTATTTAAAGAAAATATAGATATTAAGAGAAAAATGTTTCCCTAATTCCATGCCCATTCCAGGCTAGGGTCTTATAGCTAGTCAATTTTATTGTGTCAGGCTGAAAAGGTGGGATATTTTCTCTTTAAGAGGAAATATCATACTGGGTAAATTGAGTCAAGCAAACCTTACTTCAGCTTATGCTTAGAATCAGTCTAATTTCAAAATTATTATCCTTGACATAGATGAAAAAAGTCCAAGTTCTATAATTTTATATTTCTAGAACAAGTCACTTTTTCAGGACAACTTTTAAGAGGCTTCTTCCTTCTAGATCTGGTTCATAACACAAAAACTCAATATAAAATAGCGCTTTAAGAATCATAATTATAGAGGTGGGTAGATGGCGCAGTGAATAGAAAACGGGTCCTGGAGTCAGGAGAACCTGAGTTCAAATGTGGTCTCTGATATATAACACTTATTAGCCATGTGACCTTGGACAAGTCACTTAACCCCAATTGCCCTTTCCTCCCCCTCCCAAAAGCAAAAAAATCATCATCATCATCATAATTATATTAAGAACATATAATTCACCTGAAACTTCAGTGGACTTCAATTGTTGCAGCATGAGGGCCTAAACTAGAAAATGAATCTTTGTCTCTCCTAATATTACTAAATAGATAGTTCAAATAATATTTATAAGTAAAATTCTTATTTCAAATTTGAAAAAAAGCAGTTAAATAAATATTAGGCAGCAGCAGAAAAATGGCAGTAATGTAGAATGCTTTTCGGTAAAAAGAAGGCATTTGATGAAAATGTCTCAATAAAAGCATAAACAGAAGTGATATGTTGTTGAACGTCATTGCAAAGTAACTGGGTAGAAGGAAGAAACAAACGGAGAATTGGAGGAATGATTCGCATGCCTAGTATAAGGGCGTAATCTGGTACCAATAGAACACAGAATTATGGAATTGACTGTGCACAACTTTTTCATGAATTGCATGCTGATTTTCACCTTGCTTTCCCCTTTAGGTGACACTCCATTTCCTATTTCAGGGTCTTTGTATAGACTGTCTTTCTCAGTCCATCACATGTCTATATTGTTCATTCTTTTCAGCTCACCTTTTGGAAATCACTACATGAAGTCCCTACTCATATTTACATACTGGGCCAGTGATGTGTGTTCATATGTAGAGAGGTATGGAGAAATCATGGTGCTTTGCAGAGAGTATATGTTTAAGTACTTTTTGATTGACTAAAATCCTGATACCTCAAGTTGTTAGAACTCTGACCCCACCTAAAAAAATGCTTTGCATGTATTTTGTACTAAGTATTTTTCTGAAGATGTCTCACCTCCCCCACTCAGCAGATAGAATGCTTCTTAAACAAAAGTAGCATTTTGTTCTTGTCTTTCCATATGCAGTACCTAGCACAGTGCCTTGAACATAATAGGTGTTTAATAAGCATTTCCTGAGATATATTTACTTGGATTGTAAAAAATCAAGTTTGGAGAATGTATGTCTAAGTCAGATGAAAGGTAGAGGAGGAAACGGGAGGGGAGGAGCCGCGAAAGGGTGGGGAAGGAAAGGAAGGAAAAGAAAGGCCACAGACTTGACAATTATTCAGGAACCTAAAGCTAGCACATCATTAATTCTGTATTCAGGAAGCCAAAAGTTGTTGACACCAAAACACATGACACACAAAAAGAAAATTGTGTTCATCTTAACAGGCAAGAAATAAGTAGTTCAGGCTTATCAAGCATCAAAGAATCAGTGGTCTATGTGCAGTCAGATTATCAACTAGGTAGAGAAAGGACAAAATAAACAGCAAATTAGAAGGATAACTATGACAAGACATTGCTTACAATTATGGAAGCTCCAACTCATTCTGTTTAACAAGCTGTAAAATATAAAAATGTAAGAAATGGACAAAAACAAAGGAGTTGACTCAGATTATTATCAACTCTTCAACAAGTTTAATTGATGTGCTCTCAGTGCAAAGGAAAAAGAACCAGAAACTCTCATGGCCAGCCAGGTAAACATGTAATCTCTTTGTCAAATGAAGAGCCAAGGGCAATTTATGTGAGATCCAGCTTAACTAAATTACAGTAATGGTTTCAACTACAAATAGCCCCATTCCAATCAAACAATGTGGATGTTACGTTGTATACCTTAACAAAATAATAATACAATTCATTTGGAAGAAATAATGGGTAAAAATAAAGAATGGGTGGTGCTTATATTAACAGGTATATATATGTGTGTGTGTATGTATGTATGTGTGCATATGTGGGTATGTGTGTATACGTATGTGTATATGTATATGTATGTATATGTATATATAAAAGAAGCCACTGAAACTATATGCCATTTGTTAAGAATCTGCAAAGTTAAAAACTAAAACAGGTTAGGTAAGTAAGAACCAGAATTCAGTGTACAATTGAGAAGATCAAATTGATTTTATTTTGTTATTGATTTCATTCCCTATCACTGCTGACAGGTATTGTAAATGCCTAAGTCATGCTTCACTAGTTTCAGAGTTAAGTTTGGAAATTCAACTGTCCTGTAAATCGCTCATTGTGTCTGAGTTAAGATCAGAATTTCATTTCTCTTGCAAATCCCTCTCCTGTTCTTGCCTGGAGGAAATCCACTCCTTGAAGGATGCAAGTGGACACCAGAGAGTCTGTTCTGTTATCCAAGGTAGTTTGGTCCACTCTCACTAAACTGTCCTTGAAGTTGGACTCAAACAATTAACATTCCTTAATGACAGTATACAAGAAGAGATTGTTGCTAACCCAACTTTCTAATTTCCAGCCAATCATACTGTTCCTCAGGCCTTTGATGCTATAAGTTTTGTAACCAATCCTATCATTTTCCTATCTATGATGCTCCTTATGTTTTGTATACTCCTTCTATTATACATAAAAGAAAGCTCTCCCCCTCGTGGGGGGTCTGAGGATTTTCTGATGGGTCTGAGTACTGTTTGTTAGCAAATTTGCACTTTGTCAATAAATTAATAGATGCATACTAAAATAAATAGAAATTGTGTCTCAGTTTGCCTTAATTTTGATTGCAAAACAACTAGATTGCTAATAGTAGCCTAGCATTTCTGAAGTCCAGGAACACAAATCACCTCAGTAAGGATTTTCCTTTCAATAACACATGCTAGGCCAACATCTTATACCATTTAACACAATGAGCTTCAAACAGCTCTATGACCTAAATATAAAAAGTCATAACTTTCAAAATATAAAAAAGAATATAAGAAAACTATGGCAGAAGAAGAACCTGAGATTTGAGTATGCCTCTGGGCATAGGCTTCTTCCTGTTCTCCCTTTGGCACCCAGTCCTTTGTTATATTTAATTCTTCTTCATCTCTGTCACTTCTAAATGACTTCCCATGTTCCTTATAACACAGATACATACACACCTATGGAGACAGAGAGACAGATTAAGAGAAAGAGGGCACTTATGCAGATTTGCTGCACATTTAAAGAATAGAATTATTAGAATAGGACACCAGCACACCTTTTAAGCTAAATGAGAAGGTAATGTACATTATTCCACACTACTGTTTTTAGGGAGAAAATATGCTCCCTCCATCCATTGAAACCAATAAATAATCTCTTTTTAAAAATGGTGTTTTTGACAACTTTATACTTATTTGAAGATGACACAATACAACAACCAGTTTGTGAACAATTATGTATAATTATCCAATCACATTTTTGTTCAAATTGCCTTGGACGAAAATAAAATCTATAATATGGTATGTCGCTAGGACTTACAACAAAAAATGTGTTAACAAAGATGAGAGAAAGATTATATTCTAGGCATAGAAGTTTTTTGAGCAAAGACAGAAGTGAAAAGGAAGAGATGACTTTGAAAAACATTAAGTTGGGTATTTTGACAGGATTGAAGAATAGATATATGGCAATGGTATAGAAGAGTAATGCTAAAACATTTGCTTGATGTTATAGTCATGGCTCCAATACCCTCTTAGCTCAAATTTGATGTTGAGACTAATGAGGCACTCACAAATCACTGAACATTTAACAAAGGTGGTTAACTTTGCCCCGACACAATGAGACTATGCAGCAAGAATACAGTTGTACTTTTGATTTCTGGACAAGACCCCTCCTCCCTTGTCTCAATCTGGAAAAACATCTAAGTAAGGCATCAGGACATAGTGACTTGCATTGTTGTAGGGCACCTACCTAGTCTGAGAAGCCCTGACTACATGGGGCTAGTACAGTTTACGTCCCCAGACCAGGAAGCTGAATTAGAAAAGCTAGGAACATCAAGACTTCATGCAAGAGGAAGCCGCATCAGGGAAGCCAGGGAAGAAGCTGAGTTAGGTTACTATGATCCTATCACACTGGATACAGATCATGGAGGACCCTGAATGCCAGTCTAAAAATTTTATATTTTGTTGTTTAATCACGAGGTAAACACCTAAGAGGTCTGAGCAAGTAGGGGTGGTAAATTAATAAGGACATGCTAAAATTATCATTATAATTCATGTAAATGGTCTGAAATGGTGGGGATCTATTTCCACAAGGGATAAAGTGAATTCAAAATGGATTAGGAAGGTAGAATTTATTGGACTTACACTGATTTTAAGGATTGAAGAAAAAAATTACTCCATGAATTTAAGTATGAGTGTTTGATAAAATGGTGATGTCATTAACACAGGTAGAGATATTAGGAGGAAGAACATGTTCTGGGGAGAAAATAGGGTTTAGTTTCACATGTCCAGAATAATCTATAAGTAATAAGAAGGCTGTTCAGTTCTGTGGAGTTGGTTTGTGACCACAGTGATAGGATTATGAGAGTATTTGTATCTGTAAAAATTAAAATCAATATTGCACTGATGTTAAAACCACTTTACAATCTTTAGTTAATCCATACACATTTCCTATGAGGCTACTAATAACACTGGTCTGAAGGTATAAAAGCCTACATTTGCAATAAACTTCTGAAGACATTTCCATCTAGACCTTTGAAGCATGGCAGCAGAAGAACTTATAAAACAAGTAATTTAATATGGAGGGAACAGCATATTTACGATAACAATGTAAAACAGTAATTATGTGGTTATGTTTCTACAGCCACCCTGGAGAAAACAAAGAAGAAAATGTACAAGTTAATTTTAATGAGGAAAGTGGTGAGTACCATATTTTAAGTTATCCCTTATAATATGTTCTTTGGCTTTGAGAGAGTTTGAAATGGGGTGTGACAGTTCAATTAACTCATTAGCAGAAAGAGAAGAGGCAAATAGAAAACTCACTTGGAAGTTTTAAAAGAGACTGGGAAGAGGCAAATGAATGAATATGCACAACTAGTTTTAAACAGAGATCTCCCTGGGGGAAAAACCCCTGAACAACTGGGACTATGACCCACCTAACCAGATTTCATCTGTTCCCTTCACTCTGTCTGACTAATTGGTTTTTTTTTTCCTTTTTGAAAGAAAAGGTTATATGCATCACTTCTGATCTATTTTCCCCATGATATTTTGATATTTCAGAGAAACAGACTCTTTCCTTCATTATTTCCCCCAGTTTTAAGTGAATTCAATGTTCTCCAAGAGTATTTGACAGTATGATTTTCTAAAAACTTCATTAGGGCAGCTCAAATTTCAAATACAAGGGTAATATTCAGATTAGACAGCATTAATTCAAAATGAAAGACAATTTTCACACCTATATATATATATATATATATATATATATATATATATATATAAGATGAGCCTGAATCAACCTAAATATGGACCTATTTTCATACATGAATATTACAAAAATCTTCCATTTTATCAGTGAAGGGAATTACTAGTGTGGGAATTCCCTGTGCCAAAACAGACTGCAATCTGTCTTTGGTTCAGTAGGTAAATTCTAATGAGTTGTCTGAGGCATAAGAGAGGTCAAATGATTTCCTCAAGGGTCACAATTAGTAAGTGTCCAAGACAGGATTCCAACTAAGTTCTTTCTCACTTTAAATTCAACATTCTAAGCACTATGGCATACCAGTTCTTCTGATTATTCATACGGAAAATAAAACACTTATTATTACATTCCAATGTCATCCTATACTATCTCATGTAGTTCTTTAATCAACAGACTTTTCACAACCATTTCACTGAATAATACTATCTTACATGTGGCATAGCACACTTAATTTTTCATATATATTATCTCATTTTAGATTCACAATAACACTGTGAAGTAGAAAAGGTTTATATTGTTATTCCCATTTAGATAATGAGAAAACTGAGCCATAGAGATGTTAAATTGCTGCTGGTCTTAGATCTAATAGTCATATTTACTAAGTAAGATCTTCATCTTCTTTCTTAATTTTTTTTTCAATTAATACTGGAGCTTTGCCTGCATTATGTCAGAACAATTTGTCAGTTCAATCATTGAAGATTTTTTTGGTGTTCTTTGAAATGAGTTCAATGATGAAGAATCACTTAAACCTGCTGTTTTACAAGTATGGAAAATGAAACCATTTTCATGTTTTATCTTGTCATTTTGACATTACACAGAAACAACCTAAATCTTTTTAGTAGAATACGTCACTATGGTTTTGTTGGGGTTTTTTGCCATGGAAAATCTAATTTTTTTAAGGCAAAATTTTAAAATGGAAGGTCCTCATATGTCACTGAAACTTTGGTCTGGCAAACACTATGAACACTAAGCTTTGGCAGGTATTCCTAGAGATTGATATTCTCTCTGCTGGGGTTGACCACAGCCCCACCCCCATCCCAGCTGTTGACTCTTTTTACAGGACATTTCATTTGTGCAACACTTTTAAAACCTAGACTTGTGTCCTTCTTCTCCACACCATTTCACTCTCTGTGGACCTGAAATCATTTCTATTGTACCTGAAGATCCTAACATTTCTTGGAACTTGATTTCTCTTATAGTGTTGGACACTTGGAAATGTTGCTTTGATGGGCAAGTGAGATTACTGATGTATGTTCACTGCCAGTAGTGCAGTACTGACACAATTAGTAAGTGTCCAAGATAATGATCTATCTTTGCCTTCTCAGTCTATGCAACTTTTATATATGTCTTCACAAAAATCCCCCATGGAAGGTCCACCTAAGGCTCTGGGAGTTTTTGTCCAGTTCTTGTGCTATTACATACTTACCAATGGGAAATATCATCTGTCCATTTTTTATTCTTGTCCCAACCTCCAGGGGAAGTGTCTAGTCTAACCAAAGCATATTTTTTCTTGTCTGTTAAGTCACAGTCCATTTCATTTTTTTAATGTTAAATCATGTCTTTAGCACCACTGGACTCCCTTTTTGAAGAAAACATTCATTATACATAAGTTTGAATCTAGTGGACACATGGAGACCTGTGTTATTATATATATACACACATATATGCATACACACATATATATACACACATATATGTGTACATATAGATAGACAGACAGACAGACAGACAGACAGACAGACAGACAGATAGATAGATAGATAGATAGATAGATAGATAGATAGATAGATAGATAGATAGATAGTTTTTTAGGAAAACTATCAAATAAAATGATGCATAAGTACAGCATCATTTGAGAAGGAAGACAACTCTAACCACTACAGAGAATCAAAAATGATTTCATATATAATAGGGATTCTGTTGATTGAGACTTGAAGGAAACTAAGGATTCTAGCAGGCAGAGGTAAAGCAGGAGTAATCATAGGTAGACAAAATGTTGTTTTAAGCACACATCAGGTAGGATAATTTGGTGGGAATATAGAATGTGTAAAAAGGAGTGATATAAATAAGCCTAAAAAGGTGGGCTGTCACTAGATTGTGACAATCCTTAAATGGGAAGTTGTGGAGTTTAGGTCACATCATAAAGTAAATTGGGAGGTTCTAAAGATTCTTGAGCAGGGAAGTGACATCATCAGATGCATAGCTTAGCAAATCTAGAGAAGTTGGATTGGAAATTCAGAAGAAAGATAGAGCCAGGAGGCAGAGAGATCTACTAGGAAGTTATTGCTGTGATCCAGATGAGAGGCAATTAGGACTGGGCTAGGGCAGTGGTGGTTTTGTGACTGGAGAGAAGATGACAGGTATGATGAATGTAGAATTAAACTAGATTTGGCAACTGACTGGATATGCAGGGAGAAGAAGATAAAGGAATTTGTTATTATTATTCCAAGGTAATGAAACTAGGCAACTAGAAGCATGATGATACTCTTAACAAAAAATAGGAAAGGTTAGTAGAATGGAAGATTTAGGAAAGATTATGAGTTCTATTTATGACAAGTTGAGTTACCATGTCTAAAGTAATCCAAATGGAGATATGATGTGTGACAAGTTCAGGGAAAAGATAAGAGTTAAATATATAGATTCTGAGGTATTCTACTTTCTAATGATCCTTGAATGCATGGGAACTGATGAAATCAGTTTTGAAGGGCATAAGGAGAATAGACAGCAAGATTTTTTGATAACATTGCCAGAGGAACAGCTAGATTATGAGCCTTGAAGAGAGATGGTTTAGACTTATTAGTGTGAGAAATTTGACAGTCAGAGAGGAATAAAATTATTTTGATGTGTCCTTATGGACACAACTGAGATCAGAGAAGTGAAAATTGTAGATAATCCCATGAGCATTACTTAATAAAATCAATAAACATTCGCTAAGAATTACCAATATGACAAGTACCCTCCTAAATTCTTGGAATAAAAAGACACAAAATAGTTCCTACCTTTAAGGAGTTTACTTTTTTTTTTGAGATCCTGAGGGTGGAGATAGAATAGGGATTCATGTGTTCATACAGAACATCTACTGACAAGAAAGTTTAATATACATACAAAATCAAAACAAAATAATCTTGGAAAGTAATAACAAGAGAGAATCAGAAAAGACTTCTTGAAGAAGTAGTAATTGAGTTAAACCTTAAAGGGAACAAAGGATCTTAATATGTAGAGGCAAGGAGGAGGAATACCTCAAGCAAGGAGGTACATGCCTTTAGGAAGGCATGAAGGTGCATGACAGAAACCAATATACTAGCCCCAGTAAAACCCTGAAATTCATATCAGACCAAATAATGATAGAGAAATCTTATGAAAAAGTACAGTAATTTCTTACACCTCAAAACTATACAAAAATAAGCAAGATACCTGTGGACAAGAGAAATGTGGACCACAATAAGAGAAACATTGGAGCTTATAAAACTTATGTAGCTTATAAAGCTCAGGGTTGAAAGTTAGCAACAACAAAACACTCTCCTGTGAAAGCCTCAGCATCATCAGAAAATCTCCAGGGTTATTGGAAATCAATAGTCGGTCATTGCAAAGTCACCAGGAAGAAAATCAACCAGTTACAGCACACAACCTGAAACAGCTGGGGCACACAGAACTCTGTCCCAAAGAAATCTTTCCTGAAACATCATGGAGAATCCATAAGTACCAGCACTCTGAACCTCAGTGATCCAGGGCGTGGGAGCATAACCCACGCATAACCCACTTTTTGCAGATGTGCAAAACTCCATACTAGAAGGAGAAAGTAACTTGTTAATAAATGTTATTTTGCCCTGAGAAAAGATTTTTCATGATGAATACCAAGAAAAAATTAAGCAAGAGCAAATGCATGAAGATGTGAAATAGAGGGTCATGTACTAAGAAGAGCAAGCAGACTCATTTGGCAAAGAAGTAAAATTAGTGATGGAGATTAATATACAATCAGCCTGGAAAGACAGACTGCAGCCTGGCTATGAACATACCACACAGATTGTATTTTATCCTAGAGGCAGTGGGGAGCCACTGAAACTTCTTTAGAAGAGAAGTGATGAAGTCAGGCCAGTGTTTTAGGAATATCGACTTGGCTATTGTATAAAGAATGAATTGGAGAGAGGAGAGTCTATGAAAGGAGAACAATTAGGAAGTTATTGAAATGGTCCAGTTAAGAGGTAGAGAGGATCAGAACTAGGGTAGTTGGGTTGTGAGAGAAAGGGATGCTGTAGAGGTAGAATTGACAATACTTGGCAACTGATTGGATGAATGGGAGGAGAGTAGCAACATTAATAGAGAAAGAATAATCAAGTCCCTTTGGCTTTACTTTGACAAAACAACTTGATCAATTTAATTATTTTTCAAGGAGTGTAGGGGAGAATTTCATTGGCTGTCTTAGAAATAGCCATATCATGAATGGGCAGGGTTCTGAAGTCTTCTGGTGCTGAGAGTAACTATTATAAATGCAAAAGGAAAGGTTCAGAGGATGTGGATATAACGAGTACAATTTTATTGTTGCTTTTCTTCTTACCTTAATCTGAGGCCCACTTATGAACTCAAAAATTTCCTTACTAAGATCATTAATCCACCCCAGATATAGCATTTATTAACTATGGTTTCTAACTATACAGTTTTCTCAGTTCTCACCCAGTGAAACACTAATATTGTAATAAATTATTTAGTGCTTCCAAAAGCTGACTTGAAACCCACCTAGAAAACAACCAAAACAGTATTCAAACAACAGGATGACTACCACAGTGCTTCTGGGGATCCATGACAATAGAAGACAAAGGCAAGGCATTGGGCTTGCATCTAGTATCTAGTAGAATGCCAGGATTCCAAACCCAAGGAGAGGTTATCTAAGGCAGCACAAAATGGGATTCTTTGGTGGTCCAAAGTGAGTCCCATTATTTTCTACTGTGGATGGTCCTGATCCACAAATGAATTCTAAGGACTTCCTTACTATCACATTACAATCATTCTCTTTTTTTCAGGGATGAGGGGTGAAGGCAAGGTAATTAGGGTTAAGTGACTTGCCCAAAGTCACACAACTAGTAAGTGTTAAGTGTCTGAGGTTGTAACACCATGCACCAGCAGATTCCCAAAAGAATGCTACTGTGAACAGTTTTTAAGGTTCAGATTACACAATACAGTGAACACTCTGTTTATTCCATTACAGATGAAGGAAAATATTCACAATACATCACAATATAATATTCGCAACATTACATCTTATCACAGAAAATCACAATATAGCATTCATAACAACTTAACATTAGAATGGCTACACAGTTTTCACTACACTGGTCACAATATTTAGAACAAGGAATAAAAGAATAATCATCTGGTTTCCCTAAAGGGGAAACACTCCTCACTTAATCATTCAATCAATTCACAATATATCAATCTTAGACTCATGGAGAAACCATTAACTTAATCATTCAATCAGTTCATAATATGATAATCAAACTTCCACTCATGCGGCAACCATTAACTTAATCAGTCACTAATCTAGATTCACAATTATTAACTAACATTAATCACTAGTACAATCATTAGAAAACTACACAAACCCTCCACCCCTTGGTGTCCAGCAAACCTCAGTTTCCTACAAGGGGAGGACTTCCCTTCATCTTGACTCTGGGTGGTCTCTCTGATTTCCTGGATCCCCTTCCATGGTCCCAGCTCCCTCTTGAATCCACCAAACAATCACCTGGATTCAGAAGCAGACAGCTGCCAGGTTCTCATCCAGTTCTCAGAGGTAGACAGCTCCCAGGTCCTTGTCCAGTCTTCAGGGTAGTCCTTGGTGCTCACTGAAGTTCACAGCACATCTGAAACACTTCACCACTTCTCTTGCCTGGAACTCAAGGATCAGCCAGGCCATGAACAAACAAAGTCTTATCCTGCTCATGCTTCTTCAGTCCTCCAGCAGTTCAGCTGGCCCTAGGACCCCTAAGGAATATCAGCCTTCTTGGTGGCCTTCACCAGATTCTGGTCTCAAAAAAACTCCATCTCAGTTCTCAGTCAGCTTCCAGATGCTGGGAGAGAAACTCTCTCTCTCTCTCTCTCTCTCTCTCTCTCTCTCTCTCTCTCTCTCTCTCTCTCTCTCTCTCTCTCTCTCTCTCTCTCTCTCTCTCTCTCTCTCTCTCTCTCTCTGTCTCAAGAAAATTCCAAGTCACTTCTTCAGTCCATCAGCCCAGCTCCCAGGTGCTGAAACAATTCTGCTTCCTCCAACAGGAAAATTCCAATTCCCTCTCCCTGTCTCTGAATTTCTTGCTTATATACACACACTAGCCTCCTATCTCAGCCAATCCCCTTCTTCCATGTCAACAAGGGAGTTCATGCCCTCTCAACAGTGGACAGGGCTCACACCTTCCATACTTAGCCCTAAGTTACTAAGTGCTAAGTATCTGCTAAACTGATTGCTGTTACAGAGGCCAGATATGAATTCAGATCCTCTTGACTCCAGGGCTGGTGCTCTATTCACCGCACCACCTTGCCACCCACAATCATTCTTTTTTTAAATTTTAATTTATTTTCTTGGTTACATCATTCATTTCCACAAGGTTTTGAGTTACAAATTTTCTCCCCTTCTTGCCCCTACCCCCCATCACCAAACATTGATCCCACTGTAAGGCCCCTCCCACAATCTGTTCCCTTTTATGTCGCCCTCTAGCTTTCTGGTAGGGCAGGGAGGTTCTCCCTGCCTCCATCCCTGTATGTATTATTTCCCAGTTGCATTTCATTGTATAGCTTTAAATTCTAGATTTTTGCAATTCCTCCCCTGTCACCCACTCCCACTGGAAGGAGCAGCAATTCAATACAGGCTGTACATGTGTAATTACACAGGACATCTCCATGGTGGGCAAATTGTGAGAGGCTAATTGTATGTCCCTCCTTCCTATCCTGCACCATCCCTTGTTTTGTTCTCCACCCTGTCCCTGTCCCTTTACTGAGGTGTGGGCTTCCCGAAACCCTCCCGCCACCCCGCCCTTCCCTCCATTACCCGTCCCCTCATCCCCCTCCCCCCTATTCTCCTGTGTGGCAACATACTCAGTTTAGAGTTTATGTCATTCCTTCCCTAAGCCAAATTGAATGAGAGTAAATGAAAGTAAAGTTGTAACTTTGTAAAGTTATCCCTTGCCTCTTTTTTACGGGATGATTAACCCCATTTTGTCTCTCCCTGTCTCCTCCCATTCAAGTCCTCTCCCACTTCAAAATTTCACCTTTTGGAGTATCATCCGTTCCTAATTAATTGATCCTGAACCCTCTATGTAGATGTATATACCCATGCTCAGATATGTATTCATACACATATATACCTTCCTATATAGACATATGAGTAGGTATACATACA
>JAQQSW010000606.1:0-27166 GCA_028646575.1 Pseudocheirus occidentalis
CAAGGTCTGTTTGTGTGTCCCCTTCTCTCTGTCCGTGTGTCCCCATGTGTATGGGTCCCCACCTGTCTGTGTGTCCCCTTCTGTCTGTGTGTCCCCATCTATCTGTTCGTGTGTCCCAATGTCTATGTCCACCCTCTGTCTATCTGTGTGTCCCCATCTGTGTCTGTGTCCCCCTCTGTCTGTCTGTGTGTCCCCCTCTGTCTGTCTGTGTGTCCCCCTCTGTCTGTCTGTGTGTCCCACTCTGTCTGTCTGTGTGTCCCCTTCTGTCGGTCTGTGTGTCCCCATCTGTCTGTGTGTCCCCTTCTGTCCATCTGTGTGTCCCCATCTGTCTGTCTGTGTGTCCCACTCTGTCTGTCTGTGTGTCCCCGAGGTTTGTCTGTGTGTCCCCTTCTGTCTGTCCGTGTGTCCCCATGTGTATGCGTCCCCACCTGTCTGTGTGTCCCCTTCTGTCTGTGTGTCCCCCAAGATCTGTTGTGTCTCCCCCTCTGTCTGTCTATGTGCCCCCTCTGTCTGTCTGTGTGTCCCCATCTGTCTGTGTGTCCCCCTATGTCTGTCTGTGTGTCCCCCTATGTCTGTCTGTGTGTCCTCCTCTGTCTGTCTGTGTGTCCCCCTCTTTCTGTCTGTGTATCCCCATCTGTCTGTGTGTCCCCTTCTGTCTGTCTGTGTGTCCCCATCTGTCTGTGTATCCCCTTCTGTCTGTCTGTGTGTCCCCTTCTGTCTGTGTGTCCCCATCTGTCTGTGTGACCCCTTCTGTCTGTGTGTCCCCATCTGTCTGTGTGTCCCCTTCTGTCTGTCTCTGTGTCCCCATCTGTCTGTGTGTCCCCTTCGGTCTGTCTGTGTGAGCCCATCTGTCTTTCTGTGTGTACCCCTCTGTCTGTCTGTGTGTCCCCCTCAGTCTGTCTGTGTGTCCCCACCTATCTGTCCGTGTGTCCCAATCTGTCTATGTTCCCCCTCTGTCTGTCTGTGTGTCCCCATCTGTCTGTGTGTCCCCTCTGTCTGTGTGTCCCCGTCTGTCTGTCTGTATGTCCCCCAAGATCTGTCTGTGTGTTCACTTCTGTCTGTCTGTGTGTCCCTATTTGTCTGTGTCTCCCCCTCTGTCTGTCTGTGTGTCCCCCTCTGTCTGTCTGTGTGTCCCCTTCTGTCTCTCTGTGTGTCCCCATCTGTCAGTATGTGTATCCCCGTCTTTCTGTGTGTCCCCATCTATGTGTCCGTGTTTCCCCATCTGCCTATGTGTCCCTCTCTGTGTATATCCATCTGTCTGTGTGACCGCTCTGTCTGTGTGTCCCCATCTATCTGTCCGTGTGTCCCAATCTGTCTATGTGCCCCCTCTGTCTGTCTGTGTGTCCAAATCTGTCTGTGTGTCCCCCTCTGTCTGTCTGTGTGTCCCCATCTGTCTGTGTGTCCCCCTCTATCTGTCTGTCTGTCCTTCCCCATCTGTGTGTACCCCACTGTTTGTCTGTGTGTCCCCCTCTATCTGTCTGTGTGTCCCTCTATGTCTGTCTGTGTGTCCCCAAGGTCTCTCTTTGTGTCCCCTTCTGTCTGTCCGTGTGTCCCCATGTGTATGGGTCCCCACCTGTCTGTGTGTCCCCCTCTGTCAGTCTGTGTGTTCCCCTTTGTCTGTCTGTGTGCCCCCATCTGTCTGTGTGTCTCCCTCTGTCTGTCTGTGTGTCGCCTTCTGTCTGTGTGTCCTACTCAGTCTGTGTGTCCCTTCTGTCTGTCTGTGTGTCCCCTTCTGTCTGTTTGTGTGTCCCCCTCTGTCTGTCTGTGTATCCCCATCTGTCTGTGTGTCCCCTTCTGTCTGTCTGTGTGTCCCCATCTGTCTGTGTGTCCCACTCTGTCTGTCTGTGTGTCCCCTTCTGTCTGTCCGTGTGTCCACATCTGTGTATGTGTCCCTCTCTGTCTGTGTATCCGCATATGTCTGTGTGACCCCTCTGTCTGTGTGCCCCATCTATCTGTCCGTGTGTCCCAATCTGTCTATGTGCACCCTCTGTCTATCTGTGTGTCCCCATCTGTGTCTCCCTCTGTCAGTCTGTGTGTCCCCATCTGTATGTGTCTCCACCTGTCTGTGTATCCCCTTCTGTCTGTCTGTGTGTCCCCTTCTGTCTGTCTGTGTGAACCCATCTGTCTGTCTGTGTGTCCCACTCAGTCTGTCTGTGTGTCCCCTTCGGTCTGTTTGTGTGTTCCCTTCGGTCTGTCTGTGTGTCCCCATCTGTCTGTGTATCCCCTCCTGTCTGTGTGAACCCATCTGTCTATCTGTGTGTACCCCTCTGTCTGTCTGTGTGGCTCCCTCATTCTGTCTGTGTGTCCCCACCTATCTGTCCGTGTCTCCCAATCTGTCTATGTGCCCCCTCTGTCTTCTGTGTGTCCCCATCTGTCTGTGTGTCCCCCTCTGTCTGTCTGTGTGTCCCCGTCTGTCTGTCTGTGTGTACCCCAAGATCTGTCTGTGTGTTCACATCTGTCTGTCTGTGTGTCTCTATCTGTCTGTGTGTCCCCCTCTGTCTGCCTGTGTGTCCCCCTCTGTCTGTCTGTGTGTCCCCTTCTGTCTCTCTGTGTGTCCCCCTCTGTCTGTCTGTGTGTCCCATCTGTCTGTATGTCCCTTCTGTCTGTCTGTGTGTCCCCTTCTGTCTGTCTGTGTGTCTCCATCTGTCAGTCTGTGTATCCCCATCTGTCTGTGTGTCCCTATCTATGTGTCCGTGTGTCCCCATATGCCTATGTGTCCTTCTGTGCATATCCATCTGTCTGTGTGACCCCTCTGTCTGTCTGTGTGTCCCCATCTATCTGTCCATGTCTCCCAATCTATGTGCCCCCTCTGTCTGTCTGTGTGTCCCCATCTGTCTGTGTGTCCCCCTCTGTCTGTGTGTCCACTTCTGTCTGTCTGTGTGTCCCCCAAGATCTGTCTGTGTGTCCCCCTCTGTGTGTCTCTGTGTCCCCATCTGTGTGTCCCTCTCTGTCTGTGTGTCCCCCTCTGTCTGTCTGTGTGTCTCCCAAGATCTGTTTGTGTGTCCCCCTCTGTCTCTGGGTCCCCATCTGTGTGTCCCACTCAGTCTGTCTGTGTGTCCCCTTCTGTCTGTCTGTGTGTCCCCTTCTGTCTGTCTGTGTGTCCCCCTCTGTCTGTGTGTCCCCTTCGGTCTGTCTGTGTGTCCCATTCTGTCTGTCTGTGTGTCCCCTTCTGTCTTTCTGTGTGTCCCCATCTGTCTGTGGGTCCCCTTCTGTCTGTCTGTGTGTCCCCATCTTTCTGTTTCTGTGTCCCCCTCTGTCTGTCTGTGTGTCCCCCAAGGTCTGTCTGTGTGTCCCCTTCTCTCAGTCCGTGTGTCCCCATGTGTATGGGTCCCCACCTGTCTGTGTGTCCCCATCTATCTGTCCGTGTGTCCCAATCTGTCTATGTGCACCCTCTATCTATCTGTGTGTCCCCATCTGTGTCTGTGTCCCCGTCTGTCTGTCTGTGTGTCCCCCTCTGTCAGTCTGTGTGTTCCCCTCTGTCTGTCTGTGTGTCCCCATCTGTCTGTGTGTCTCCCTCTGTCTGTCTGTGTGTCGCCCTCTGTCTGTCTGTGTGTCCTACTCAATCTGTCTGTGTGTCCCCATCTATCAGTCCGTGTGTCCCAATCTGTCTATATTGACCCTTTGTCTGTGTGTCCGCTCTGTCTCTGTGTCCCCCTCTGTCTTTCTGTGTGTCACCCTCTGTCTGTCTGAGTGTCCCACTCAGTCGTTCTGTGTATCCCCATCTGTCTGTCTGTGTGTCCCCATGTGTATGGGGCCCCACCTGTCTGTGTCTCCCCTTCTGTCTGTCCGTGTGTCCCCATGTGTATGGGTCCCCACTTGTCTGTGTGTCCCCTTCTGTCTGTGTTTCCCCACCTGTCTGTGTGTCCCCCTCTGTCTGTGTTTCCCCATCTGTCTGTGTGTCCCCGTCTGTCTGTGTGTCCCCATTTGTCTGTATGTCCCCCCGTCTGCCCGTGTGTCCCCATTTGTCTGTGTGTCCCCATATGTCTGTCTGTGTGTCCCCATCTGCCTATGTGTCCATCTCTGTCTGTGTATCCCCCTTCTGTTTGTGTGACCCCTTTGTCTGTCCGTGTGTCCCAATCTATGTGCCCCCTCTGCCTGTCTGTGTCCCCATCTGTCTGTGCGTCTCCCTCTGTCTGTCTGTGTGTCCCACTCTGTCTGTGTGTCCCCCAAGATCTGTCTATGTGTCCCCATCTGTCTGTGTGTCCCCATATTTCTGTCTGTGTATCCCTATCTGTGTATCCCCATCTGTCTACCGTTGTGTCCCCATCTGTTTGTCTGTGTGTCCCCGTCTGTCTGTGTGTCCCATCTGTCTGTCTGTGAATCCCCATCTTTCTGTCTGCGTATCCTCACCTGTCTGTTTTCCCCACCTGTATGTGTGTCCCCATCTCTCTGTGTTTCCACATCTGTCCGTGTGTTCCCATCTGTCTCTCTGTGTGTCCCCCTTCTGTCTGTGTGTTCCCATCTGTCTGTGTGTCCCCGTCTATCATCCTGTATGCCCACCTGTCTATCTGTGTTTCCCCATCTGTCTGTTGGTCCCCATCTGTCTGTGGGTCCCCATCTGTCTCTGTCCCCATCTGTCTGTGTGTTTCCATCTATCTGTGTGTCCCCATCTGCCTGTTTTGGGGCCCCATCTGTCTATGTGTCCCCATCTCTCTGTGGGTCCCCATATGTATGTGGGTCCCCATCTGTCCATTTCTTGCAATTTGTCTGTGTCCCCATCTGTATGTCTGTCTCCCCATCTGTCTGTTTGTGTGTCCCCATCTGTGTGTTTCCCCAGCTGTCTGTGTGTTTCCCCATCTGCCTGTCTGTGTGTCCCCATCTGTCTATGTCCACATCTGTCTGTTTGTCCCCATCTGTCCGTTTGTCCCAATTTGTGTGTCCCCATCTGTATGTCTGTCTTCCCATCTGTGTGTCCCCATCTGTCTGTCCATGTTTCCCCATCTGTCTCTCTATGTATCCCAATGCGTCTGTATATCCTCAACTGTCTCCGTGTTCCCATCTTTCTGTGTGTCCGCAACTGTCTATCCTTGTGTCCCTGTCTGTCTTTGTGTCCCCATTGGTCTGTCTATCCCCATCTGTCTCTCTCCCCATTTGTCTGCGTGTCCCCTTCCATCTGTCTGTGTATCCCGATCTGTCTCTGTGTTCCCATCTCTGTGTATCCCCATCTATCTGTGTGTCCCAATGTGTCTGTGTCGCCATCTGTCTGTGTGTCCCCAAATGTCTCTCAATGTGTCCCCGTATGTCTCTGTGTTTCTGTCTGTCTGTGTATCCCTGTCTCTCTCTCCATCCGTCTTTGTGTCCCCTTCCGTCTGTCTGTGTATCCCCATCTGTCTGTGTTCCCATCTCTCTGAGTATACCCATCTGTGTGTCCCCATGTGTCTGTGTGTGCCCGTCTGTCTGTGTGTCCCCATCTGTCTGTGTATCCCCATCTGTCTATGTGTCCCCATCTGTCTGTGTGTCCCCATCTGTCTGTGTATCCCCATCTGTCTATGTGTCCCCATCTGTCTGTGTGTCCCCATCTGTCTGTGTATCCCCATCTATGTGTCCCCATCTGTCTGTGTGTCCCCATCTGTCTGTGTCCCCATCTGTCTGTGTGTCCGCATCTGTGTATCTCCATCTATGTGCCCCTATCTGTGTCCCCATCTGTTTGTGTCCACATCTGTGTGTCCCCATCTGTCTGTGTGTCCCCATCTGTCCATGTGTCCCGATCTGTCTGTGTGTCCCCATCTTTCTGTGTGTCCCCATCTGTCTGTCCGTGTGTCCCCATCTGTCCATGTGTCCCGATCTGTGTCCCCATCTGTCTGTCCATGTGTCCCCATGTGTCTGTCTGTGTATCCCCATCTGTTTCCCAGTGTATCTGTTTCTGTGTCGCCATCTGTCTGTGTCCACAACTGTCTCTCCATGTGTCTCCGTCTGTGTGTCCCCATCTGTCTGTGTCCCCATGTGTCTGTGTGTCCCCATGTGTCTGTCTTTGTGTCTCCATCTGTGTATCCCCATCTGTCTATGTCTCCCCATCTGTCTGTGGGTCCCCAACTGTCTGTGTGTCCCCGTCTGTCTGTCCATATAAGCACATCTGTTTCCCCATCTGTCTTTTTTCCCCATCTGTGTCCCCATCTGTCGCTGTGTCCCGATCTCTCTGTGTCCCCATCTGTGTGTCCCCATCTGTCTGTGTATCCCCATCTGCCTGTGTGACCCTGTCTCTGTGTCCCCATCTGTGTCCCCACCTGTGTGTCACCATCTGTCTGTTCACATCTGTCTATGTATCCCAATATGTCTGTATCTCCTCAACCATCTCTGTGTTCCCATCTGTCTGTGTGTCCCCATTGGTCTGTATCCCCATCTGTCTGTGTGCCCCATCTGTGTATCCTGTGTCCCTATGTACCCCCATCCGTTTGTGTATCCAAATCTGTCTGTGCCCCCCTCTGTCTGTGTGTCCCCGTCTGTCCCTGTATCCCCATCTGTGTGTCCCCAACTGTCCGTGTGTCCCTTTCTGTCCATATAACCTCATCTGTGTGTCAATGTGTCCCCATCTGTGTCACCATTAGACTTTCTGTAAATCTTCATTAGTCTTTTTCACCATCAGACTGTATGTCCCCATCTGTTTTTCCCTTTTCAGTTTTTTTGTGATAATTATCCATTTCTGTGGATGTATTCCTTTTTTCTATCCCTGTGTGTGTGTGTGTGTGTTTGTATGTAATTTGCTGTGTATGGTACCTTGAAACACAAAGTAGCTTCCCTATTTATATCTTCTAATCATGTGTTTTTTTTTTTTACTGTTGTCTTTTCTTAAATGATCACAATTGCTTCCTCACCTTTTTTAGTTCACATGAAGCATGATACACACTGCTCCTACCCTTCATTTTAAAACATTGTGAATTTCTTTCAGGGGAGTTCTTTGTAAACACATTGTTGCATTCTACTCTAATCCATTTGGCTGTTCTCTTCTGTTTTATGGGTGAGCTCGTCCCATTTGTGGTTATTCATTGTTAATTATACATTTCTCCATTCCATCCTTTTATACTTTTTCCTCTCCCCTAACTCTACCTCTGTACAAATATGGTAGTAAAAGAGAATACTCTCAACACCAGTGATTGATAAGTCATCTGCTTCTGATCCACTGCCTTCTTCTCTTCCCTTTCTCTAGGTCAGTGGTTCTCAACCTTCCCAATGCGGGGACCCTTTAATACTGGTCCTCATGTTGTGGTGACCCCCCCCAACCATAAAATGATTTTCGTTGCTACTTCATAACTGTAATTTTGCTACTGTTATGAATCGCAATGTAAATATCTGACATGCAGGATGTATTTTCATTGTTACAAACAGTTGAGAACTGCTCCTCTAGAACCCAACAAGTTTGTTTTCTTTGTCTCTCTCTCTCTCTTTCTCCTCCTCCCTCCCTCCCTTCCTTCCATTTTTAATCCCCAGCGCTTAGCATATTGATCATAGTCTGTGCTCAATAAATGTTTGTTGGTGTACTGATCCTTAGTGACTTTGGTATTCACATTGTTGACCTAACACCCCCATCTCAGTCTCTCAACTCCCAACACTTTTGTTTTATGGAGAGGGGAGAGGAAGGAGAATAGCGTCTTTCTAATGTAGTAGGTTTATTTCTTTATCCTCCCCCCTCTCTTTTCATAGGAGAAGTTGGAGGGGGAGAAGAGAGGAGAAGAAAATTTGTCTTTTTTTACCTCTTTCAAAGGACATGAACCAGTATCTCCTTTTCCTACAGCTCAAAACATCCAGTGAACTTGGCTGCCCTGACACCTGGTGGCCATTCTCTGGTTGTTTCATAAGACTAATCATATTTTAGAAGGGACATAGGACCTGAATCTAAAAGGTCTCATCATCAAAAAATGTAATAAAAAGAGGATCAGATCTCTTTTGCAACTTTGGCTAGCTAGAGAATTCTTAATAAAACACAAGGTTGAAGAGACCAGAAGACCCCCAAAAAGGCCATTTTGGCTACATAAAATCTAAATATTTTTGGAGGAATAAAGTAAGAACAAAAAAATCAAATATAAGAGAACTGGTAGCATGGAGAAAGTATTTACATTAGGTAATATCCATAAAAGTCTAATATCTAAACTTTAAGAATTGGAGAGGAATTAATTGTGCATGTCTGGGTCATGCTAATATAATAAAAACAACAATACTATCTAAATTATGGATTCCATGCCATAGCAATGAAACTACCAAAGAATTTCTCTATAGGACAAGACAAAATCATTTTAAAAATTCACCCACGTGAACAAAAGGTCAAGAATCTCAAGGGAAATAATGAAAAAAGGGGGAAAGGAAAGGAGTGGGCCTAGCAATACCAGGTCTCAACCTATCCTATAGAGAAGTATCAAAACAATTTTGGACTTGTTAGAAAAAAAGTTGATCAGTAGAACAAATTAGGCACACAGGATCCAGCAATAACTGAACACAATAGCACAGTATATTCGATAAACCCAAAGATACCAGGGGCAAGGGTTCAACTATTTGACAAAAACTGCTGGGAAAATTGGTAGAAATTAGTCTTAGCCCCAACATCTCAAATCACAATAATCTCCCAATAGATCCAAGACCTAGAAAGAAAAGATTCTACCAAACGAATTAGGAGAGCAGAGAAGGAGAATCTTTCTACAACTATGGCTAGGAAAAGACTTCTTGACAAATACAGGATAGAATGGGTCAGGGAAGAGAGACCTAGCACTTAAATAGATAACACTGAAAAGCTTTGATGAATAAAAAGAATGTCATCAGAGGGGAAACAAGTAACTTGAAGAACATTTTGGAGCCAATTTCTCTCATAAAGGCCTAATATCCAAAACATACAAGGGATTGATCTAAGTATATAAGAACAAGGCTCAAGTCCCAATAGATACACTGGTTAAAGGATAGGAAGAAGCAATTCTTAAAAGAAGAAAAGACATGTTATCAACGGCATATGAAAACATGCTCCACATCACTAAGTTTAATGTGCAAAACGCACATTAAAATGACTCTAAGGTTTCCCCTCACAGTAATTGAATTGGCAAAATGATAAAAATCGACAAAGTAACAGTGGCTAGAAGGGTTGGGGGAGGGTGGCTGCCATTTTCATGATGGCCTCGCTGTTGGTGGGTCTATGAATTGGTCCAACCATCCTGGAAAGCCATTTGTAACTAGGACCTCCAAAGTCACTAAGCTGGGCATACCCTTTGACCCAGCAACAACCCCACTAGGCCCATACCCCAAAGAGATCAAAGGAAAAGGAACAAGACCCATACATATCCAATATTTAAAGCAGCTTTTTATTGTAGCAAAGAATCCAAAATTAAGGGGGTATCTATTAATCAAGGTACAGATGAACAAATTATGGTATATGAATGTGGCAGAACGTTACTGTGCCTTAAGACACGACACAAGGCATGGTTTCAGAGAAACCTGGCAAGACCTACATGACCTGATGTAGTGAAGGAAGCAGAACCAGGTCAATTTATGTCTGCAGACTTCTGGTTTATACATGTGCTGGCATGGACGACAGCCTGAAAGGCCTTAAGAACTCGTAGCAAGGATGACCAGTGTACTTTCAACCTCTGGATGGGGAAGCTAACAAATACAGAGTGAGACATATGACTTCAGACATGAACAATGCAACACAAATGTGTTTTGTTTGACTATATTTATTGGTTACAAGCTAAAGTTTCTATTTGGAGAGGAACAACTGGAGGGGAGGTGGTAGACACCAAAAAAGGGGAATAAAAGAACATCAGTGAATATGGTTCCACAGCACAAGGAAGCTTAATAGGGGATCCAAACCAGAACTGGGGAAGTACTTCAAGAAGAATGCTGGAACATGGTAGAGTCACAGGTGCACGTACAACTCTTTCTGTCCTACATACATGGAAGTGTTTGTTGAAGACTGCCAAGTTCTTAACGTAGTTTTAATGTAGGAGAACCATATTATGCAGGGAATTAACATGAGGACTTAACATTTATAAAAAGTGGTACAAGGGTTTTAAAAAGACTCAGGAACTGTAACAAGCACATGTCAACATGAAGCAAGATCCTAATAGTAAAAGAAATGTAAATTAAAACCATTTTAGTGATGAATATGGAAGTCTCCAAAGTGACTCTTTAATCCAACAGGCTTGCCTGGGGGGATGGGCTGTTTACACTAAGGAAGAAAGTTGAAGACAGAGACAAAGGTATAACATATGCCAAAATGTTCACAGCAGTACTCTTTTGGATGGTAAAACAACTCAAAACAAAAAACTGAGGCATATAAATGGAAGGGTAGACTGTGCAACACAAAATGATATGCAAGGAATTCAGGAAAACATGCAAAGATTTACATGAACTGATGCAGAGCAGCAAAATAAGCAAAAACAAGAGAATATATACAAAGGCTACACGAGTGTAAATGAAAAAATAGCTAGAAGGAAGCCAAACTAATTGAAAAGCCAATGGTGGTCACAGAACAGATCACAAAACATATCCCTTAGGGAAGGGAGGCAGGGGAACTATTGGCACAAAATATTAACATTGTCGCTGCCATGGCCATATCTAATTGTTTTCCTCCTTACTCTTCCATCACAAGGGAGGGTTCAATTTGAAGGGGGAGGCTTTCCTCCCCTCTCAGAAATAACAGCAGTAATTTAAAAAGCTAATTATGACAGGTTTATATTTCTGTGGTTCTTTCACATCAGAAATAGGCTAATTCTTGACAAAATTCAAGAATCTCTCACTGGTGGCTGGTGCCTAGAGCCAAGTACCACTGCCTTCCTCTTCAATCACACCTTCTGATTAGTCAGAGCCTTCTTGCATGCATCTGCCCCTCTCCCCTAGCTTTCAGTAATATCCAACAAGAGAAACATCAGCACCATTTTACCATCAAACAATCTTCCTACCGAATCCCAATGTCAGAATTTCAGGTGCTCTATGCCAGGTCCATGGGTGAGATTTTTCAACATGTATGGGCCTTTTTTTTTTTTTTGGCTCTCCTTTATCAGTGGCATATGATATATCACTGGGCACAAGTTTGGGAGATGGTGGACATAACAGTAAGAAAATCTGTTGGCCGAATGGGGACTGGAGCAAAAGGACAACGAACTTATCACCCAGAACACTGACCTTGGGAGACTTTTGATAGAATTCAGGAAATAAAAGCTACCCCTATCCAGTCAGTATCCTTTTTTAAATCTTTCTTTCAGTAAGTATTCTAAAGGGTAAATCTAAATTCTAATGGTCAAGGCTGTGGGTCCTTTTGAATGCAGTTCTCTATTAAGCAAGAGTCAATGAATAAAGGATAATAATTCGGTTTCCTTAGGTATTAGGTAGGAGGTCTCTTTGCAGGTGAAGAAATTCCTTGCTATAGAATGGAAATTCATCATTGCTTTTGTGTGTGTCCTGGTCCTCTCGGGCCGGCTCTCTGGTAAAGCCTACAGAAAGACCCCCTCTTAAAATCATATTTTAAAAAGAAACCAAATTCATAATGAAAGGACATGCTATGTTTTCATTTGAGGTCAGTAGAAAAGATAGAATTGTTTTTCTATTCAATTTCCTGGATCCCCTAAGATCTTAACTCCATGTTAAGAATTCCTGCTGTAGAGATTCTACGCTGCCAGTATGAGGCATTAAAGACACCACATCACAGAACCAGACTGGACAACTACTGTGCCAAGTACATTTACAGAACAAGGAAGCATTAACTCTTCTTTGATTGTGAATCTCAGGGCCTGAAAATATCCAAAGCATTTGTAGGGGGAGGCAATTGGGGTTAGGTAACTTACCCTGGGTCACACAGTTAGTGGCTGAGGCTCCATCTGAACTGTTTCTCCTGACTTGTGCCAGTGCTCCATCCACTGCCCCACCTAGCTGCCTGTGAATATTCAAAAGGATTAAGAGTTCCACCTAACATCATTCGGCACTTATTTTCCAAGTGTGTCCCATCTGTTGCTACGTTCTCCTCCCAGTGTCCTTGTGAGGTAGGTAGGGCCATTGGAACATCAGCTCCATTTTATATACAGGGAAACAGAGGCACCAGATGGCTCAATTCCCACATAACTAACCCCTAGAGCAGTTCCCTGCACCACTGCTTACTCCCCCCTCCACTTCACCACACTGTTTTATGTGACCATCAGCCAGACTGAAGTTCAAGCCATGCCTTTGGAGGAAGGCCCACGTCTCTGAAGAATGGAATAAAGCTAAGGAAGTGTCTTAAGGGTTGGCAACCCTTCCTCATATGATTAATTGCTTGGCACAATTCTGTGCTGTCTCTGGAAACTCTACTCCATTAACTTTCTGGATGCTGAGTTACTATTGACATATAGACATTAGTAAAATATTGGTTTCTGCTGAACCCTTCCCAACTTTCAGGAACTCCAAGAGCCAGTTGAGTAGGTTTGGTTTCTTTGGCTGAGTTGAAGTCTATTCTGGGCCTGACAGAAAGGGCCCTACCTTGGGGCTAGCTACCAGCTTGGTTGTGGCCCCGGTGTCTATGACAAAGTGGCAGCACCATCCTCATGTGCGGTGGTGGCAAAGCAGGGTTTCGGATGCAAGATTAGAAGAGAAGCTAACTGGCTTATTAAGCAACAAACTAGTCCACATCTGGTTTGTGGCATGGCTACGAAAGGCGGTTTCAAAGGAACACTTAAGACATTGAACTTATCTAAGCTACACAAAATCATGTTGAAAGGATCTGAGGTCACTTTCCAGAGAACACCACCACACACACCCCTTACACACACACACACACACACACACACACACACACACACACACACACACACCCCAGAGATGATGTATGCTAACAGCCAAAGCGGCAGAGGGAAGTTGGTTATGTGGTGAGATACAGGAAGAAAAATCCACCTCCCTCCTTTCTAGGCAAGATTATAGGATTTCTGACTTGGAAGGGACCTTGGCAGCCACCTCGCCCAAGCCATACCTAAAAACTATCTCCACTATGATATATGTGAAAAGGCTCCAAAGGGGAAAACCTGGCCACATCGGCCTTTTCTGCTTTTCAACATACATCTTAGAAAGTTTTCCCTAAGGATATTAAGCTTAAATCACCTTCTTGGTAATCCCATCTCTCCCTCCCCCCCCCCAATCACTCCTAGCTCTCCCCTCAGGGGCCTAAAAGGGCCTTCCCTTCTGAACTCAAAGCTGTCTTCCTCAGGATTGCCTTTTAAGAACAATTTAAAGAACTCTCATTCCATATCTACTTCAAACCCCTACAGAGGAGGAAGCTGAAGGCCAGAGAGGGAAAAGGGAGCATAACCATGTTCACAGTAACATCCAGGGTTCAAATGCAGGTCTTCTGACTCTAACTCTAGTACCACTTTAAATCAAGACCTCCGTAGATCATGGCCAATGGGTCAAATTAGGGTTTAGCATGTTTTCTGCCTTGATATTCTCAAGTACCTCATGTTAAGTGTGCACACTCCTGATGGACCCTTTGTCCTTGTAGCTTACTACCAAGAAATTGTCTTTTATTCAGTAAGATCCTCAAGTGAAAGAGAAGCACTGTGAAGACTGATGATTGGCAAGGAAGAAGCGAGGGAGCAGGGAGAGGAACGGTGAGGATCCATTTCAAACTGGGAACCTGAGAGCACTACACTCTGCTTTTTCTCAAACACAGTTCTTCAGTCACCAAGATTCAGGACATGTGAAAGGGCCGATCTTGCACTGTTTTCTTTTTGGGGGGTGATTTGGCAAAATTAGAGAGCACAGTGGAAAGAAAGCAATTTTAATTTCCTGTATCACCCATGAAATGAAGCCAGAATCCAGATGTCTAGAAATGAGGATGTGGCCAGCAAGAGTTTTTGGCATTCTCTCAAGTCGCTAACGCCCACAATTCCAAGAAATTCTTTCCATGTAACAAGCAACACAGTCAAATCTTTAGCAAACTTTTTATCATTTAGGCCAAGACTCTAAACAAAGAACAAATAGCAAATAGGTTCAATCTCAACTTTATTATAGCGACCTCCTATTTCATCAGGAAACCCTGGAGTGCCTGAACTGTTAGTTCCTCTTCTGAAGAAGTCTATAAAAGGGAGACTTAAGACTCTATTATTTTTTACCGTTGCTGGTTTTTGAGGCAATTTCATGTTGCCATGTGGTTGGCTTGAGAGCCCCCTCATCCACACCAGCCCAGGGGAGGTCCGCACCAGATGTTACCATATGGGGTGCTGCAAATCCATGTGGCATAATGCCAAGTGAACGTGTTTGTGCAAACCCTTCTTAGCTCCATAAAGCCTTTTGTTTAATAATGCCTGGAATTGGGATGCAGTTGAACAACCTCCCCTTCGCACAAGGCCCGTGAAATTGGTCTGGCTAGGAACATGCTGTGGCAGCTGAAGCCAGCTTGGCAGTACTGGGGCAGGTTGCACTCTATGTGAGCTTCCATGCCCAGGATGTCATCACACACCCCCCCCAACTAAGCCCCACTCTGGCCTCTCACACTTATAAAGCTTTATGCACTTGGTCCCCTTGATGAATTCTTCTGCTCTGACCTCACTGACCTGGAGGCGTGGGAATACTGCATCTTCAAGATGCCAGGCCTGGGGGGGGGCAGGAAAAGGGGTAGGGAAGACCAACTGCCTCTTTCCCACATTTACAGGCCAAGTGCTGGGAGTGGTACCCAGTAACCCCTGCCCACTGGCACTCCATTTATTTCACATTTCAAAGGGATCCCAACTACCCACCAAGTTGCTCCAAACTGAAGGTTTGGGGCTCTTTCCTACATTTGAAACACACTAGTTCTTAAACGAATCAAGGTCCCCTTGAATATGACCTTTCAGAGTCTCCTCCCACATGACCATCCTAACATACTCCCTCTTACATGACAGGGAGGAGAGGTAAGGAGAGACAAAACAGCTTCCTTTTTCCATTGCTGGACACTTGGCACTTTTCGAAAAATGCCAACACCGGGCATTTCCAATTCTGAGCATTCAGAAATTAGACTTGTGGGCAGTTAAGTCCCTGTTCACTAACAATAATTCAGTTTCGAAAACTGCCTTTCATAGTCCAGAGATCATTGTGGGGCACATAGATGCCCCTCGATGAAGCAATTTAGATCCACACAGCACAGATGGCCAATGGCGACATCTCATAATGAACTCTTCGGCAATAACTTTTCAAAACCCTTTTTCTTTCCTTTTAATGAGCTCACAGGGCTTTGCTTCAAAGTTCTTCAGTGTCTCAAAGTGTACTAATTCCCCATTACTTTCTCATGTTCATGTTCTAACCGAATTGAGGATTCACTGGAGATTTTAATCCTGTTCTCGGCTCTTCCTGCCAAGAGCTGTTCAGACACAGCTTTGCTGTTGGATCAATGCCTTGAGATGATCTCACCAGAGCATTACCCACAGAAGCCATGAGATGGTTGCATCTTCCCCACCATGCAGCTGGGTCCCAGGCTGCTGACAGCAAAGTGAAGCCAGGGGAAGCTGAGGCCAGGCAGAAAAGGGGTGTTTCACTAGGATTGGTCCAAACAAAAAGGCTTTTTCCCCAAGTAATCACTCTCTGATGGAATTTGCTTCTTCTCTACCCTCTTCTCTACTCTCCATACTGCCTGCCCAACATACTGTCACTTCAGATAAGTGGGAGATAACTATGTTCCCTATTTAAAATTTGTGAAAATCTGTAAACACAGATCAACAAGGAGGTCTTCTTTTAAAAGACTAACTGAAGGCCTCTCATCCCTTTCAGGCCTGGCTGTCCACCAGATATATTCTTCACTAGCAAGCCAGAACTCTGCAGAAGTAATCAATTGCATTCCAGCACGAGCCTCTTCTCTCATACAGAACACTACACAGATGAGCCTTAGCTCATTAATCTGTGGGTCACAGAATTCCCTATTTAGGGCCATGTGGCCGCTGGCCTGGGCTGTCAAAGCTCCCTGCATCTGTTTGGCCAAGAAAAGAGTCTCTGTGAATGTGCTGAACTAGCAAGTTGACAGGAAGCTTTAGCCACAATCAGAGCAAATTCCAGCTCCTCAGAGTTGTAAGTGTGTCATGATAGATACATTGCACAGACCACAACTACATCTGGATGGTAAGAGGGAAAAGTCCTCCCAAGCTGAGAGGCCCATGCCTGGGCACAGCCTCCAAAGAGGCTGATGCCAGAAGGAAGGTGTCACCTGACCTAAGAGATTCAGAAGCAGCAAAACACCAGAAAACAAGCAGGGAATGGTGGAAAGCAGTTGTGACTCATGACAGTCATGGACTACCACTGTGCCCTTCAAACAACTCAGAGAAAAATGGGAAAATCACTCTGAACTGATACATGGCAAAGAAAGAAAAGCCAGAATGACAATAAAAACATGAAGTAAACCAAGTCCCCCAAAAGCACAACTCAGATCAGGGCAGTGACCAAGCTGGCCTCCAGAGGACCAGTGGTGAACCATGTCTCTCTTCTCATTCAATAGATGGCAGAAGGAGACACAACTATGTGCTTCTGAGACCTGGGTGTTGATCTGTCTGTTTGGTTTGCTTAATCTGACTTCCTTGAGGCAAGGGATGGTACTGTGAGAGGGTAGATTCCAAAATGACAACAACGAAAAAAATCAAAAAGCAGAAGCGAGGGTGCTTTCATTGTGTAGAAACGCTTGGAAACCACACAATGGCCCCTGGTACCAATAATACTGACAGTACCAGGCTTGAACACAAGCTTGGAAGAGGCAGCTCTGGGATGCCGCCTTAGCTGTCAAAAATTTCAGGGAGACATGAGCAACAAGAGCAAACATGTACTTGAGGGAAGCCTCACTACTCAGCTTTTTGATAACACTGAGAGGCACAGAGAAATCCCAACTTGTCTTCACAAGTGGCAGTGGGAACATGGCCTCTAGTCAAAGAAGAAAGGTTGCCAAGGGCTTCACTTTTCCTGTATCCCACAGGGTCTGTCTGGCACCAGATGCTTAGCTCAGTGCATAGTCAGCTGCCTTTCCTAGGGATTGACCAAGCGAAGGTGCTGTTTTACCTGGGCAAGGGCTTCCTGGGTTGCTACTTGAAAACATCAGACTGACATTTTGAAAGAGAGACTATGCTTTGTGACTGACACTTACAAAATAATTATATGTAATAAAAGGCTACAATTTGAAGTGCAAAATTCTGCGTAATAGCTCTAAGAAGGGTTTGGTAGCCTTTTAAAAGGAGCTACAGTGGTGGATTTCCCCTGTTCTTTTTGGTACGCTGGGAAGATGGAATGGCATCTGTTCATGGTAGAGTGGAGGGAGTGTGAGAGAGTGTGTATATGTGTGTGTGCGTGTGCATGTGTAACCGTGTGTATGTGTGGGTGCATGTGTGAATGTGTGTACATGTGAATGTATGTACATTGTGAGCATGTGTGCGTGTGTGAGCATGTGCATATATGTGGGTGTGAACGCATATACATGTGCGATCATGTGTATGTGTGTGTGTGTGCATGTGTGTGTGCTGGGGGGAAAAAGGGGACGTACGTTTGGAAATGAACTCCAGTCATATAGGACAATTTATGAGAAGGAAAGTGGGGCCATGGCGGTCGCTGTCTTCCTTGACAAAGTGAGAAGAATCAGTCTGTGTACTAAGGAGAAGCAGAACGTGCACCATCTTTGGTACATATGCATAATCCTAGGAGGGATCTGGGGGAGTGCCTTCTGTCCGTCATAGTACTGAATCCCATAGGGGTCAGTCCTGAGTTGTTTGAAGGGGAGGAAAAGGGAGAGCTGCATGTGGATAAAATGAAGGAGGCAAAATCCCCAGGACAGTGAACAGGACAACTGGGGGCTCTGTAACTGCCCAGCACCTGATCCCTGGAGGATTCTATTGATTTTTACCCAAAGGTGAGCTTTGGGGGTTTATGGGGTTGCTGGGGAGGGGTTCCAACTTGGATCATCAGGAACTTTAGGGGCCCATAGTTTCCCTAGGGAGTCTATGGCAGGCCCAGTCCAAATACCTGAACACACCTGGAGTTTTGGAAAGCCCAGTGGACACAGGCAAGGGGACCAAGTGACCTAGTCCATGTGACTTATATTGCGTCCCCTCACTTTTAGAGACAGCAGTTGAGTCCTATGTGGTTAGTTCTTATAAATGATCTTAGAGCTGGGACCCCAATCACAAGATATCCAGGCCTTCCAAGTACGTCTCATCCAACCAGACTAGTCCATGCCTGACCAAAGAGTCAACAAGCAGGTGGCTTAAGGATCACCAATAATGGGAGTGGGAGCTACCACTTCTCGGGCCAATCCAGGTCATTCCAGTCCAGCTCTCACAGTTAAGACATTTTGCCAAACACATCAAGCCTAAAACTGCCTGTCTGTGATTTCCACCCATTTCTGGGAAAGTCCCAGCCCTTTTCCACATGACAAGACCTTTAAACACCTGAAGATGCCTATCACATCTCTGCTAAAGCTTTTCTTTTCCCTGTGTCCTTTAATGAAGCAATTCTCACATAGCATTTGTCTCAGGAACATGTAAGAAATCATTCTTTGCTACTGTTTACAAATCTAGCTGATTAATACTGAACTTTTTTGCAGGCAAAGAGAAAGCAGTATAATATTCTTGCTCTTGATATAAGTAGCATGAGAAACAAGTAAGCAAGCTACAGAAGCGGGCCTCCCTGCATCCAGTGAGAGGTCAAATCAAGCAGCATTCGGGGAGGATTTCACACAGAGAGAGGCTGGCGAGGTTCCCCTCCCCCATCTACACCATATATATATGAGGACAGCAAAAACCTGGAATTCCACTAAGTAGTTTAACAGGCACAAGACCACCTGCTAGGAGTTGAGCTCCCCGCCTCCCCCTAATCTGGGGAGAATCCTTTGGGACTTTTAGGTTTTCCTGTCTGTCAGTAGACCAAGTAAATCCCAAGTTTGTAGGGTCAGAAGACAGTGGAGGGGGCCAGGTGGGCCAAGAGGTTCCTTGCAGAGGTTTAGTGATGGCTAAAGCTGGCTAATCATTAGTTACCAAAGTTAAAAAAATAAAGATCTTATTTAAAAAAAAAAGAAGGAAAGGAGAGGACAGGGAAGGGAAGAGAAGGGGAGGGAGGGCAACAGAGAGAGGGGCAGGGGGAAAGGAAGGGGAGAGCAAGAGAAGGGGGAGGGAAGAGGGGGATGGGAGCCCAAGGGAAAGGAAGAGCATTCTCCTATGGCAATTCTCCTACTGCTTCATGAAATCTTTGCACTGTAACTTCCCCAAAGCCTCAGGAGCATGCTCTCCTAAAGAGAAGATTCTGTAGTGCAACGGGTAAGCTGGGAGGGAAGTCCCAAACAACATGTGATTATCAGCTTCCTTCCCAAATGGGAAATGCTCTAGTCACTGCACTGGGTACTCAGGTTTTCTAAATAATAGTGATGGTGTCACATCTTCTAGGTGTCATTATCCCCAGCCCAGCTCTGGGACTTCAGTTGAAAAGTATGGAATCAGGATCTTGGTTGGCCATCTGGGCTATGTGTTTCAATACATCCTTTTTGGTAATAATTCCCAGAAGCCGCCTAGAAAAGAAATTAAAAAGTCAAGATAAAATATCATTCCCACCCCTGCTCCATCAGATGTTGGGCCCTCCATGTCCCCTGGTACAGCACTCACTGGCCTAGGCTATTAATGGAAGGCCTAAGAAGGTTACTATGGCTTAGAATCCTTTTTTTAAAGGCCCAAACATGCCCTTGGGCATTGGAGAGGAAGGAGAAAGCCACCTGGCATAACCAGCTGGCAGGAAAGTACCACCCATTGCTCCCGCTTCCAATTCTTGGGTTTATTTTTTCTTGAGACAATCAGGGTCGAGTGACTTCTTGCCCAGTTTCACACAGCTAGTAAATATCAAGTATCTGAGGCTGGATTTGAACTCAGGCTTTCCTGACTCTGGGGCTGGTGCTCTATCCATTGCACCACCTAGCTGCCCCAGCCACTCCCAATTCTGCAAGAAAATGATTTGCATTACTGAAGATAATTTGGAGAGCAAATGTTGCTTTCCATTTCTCTCTCTCTATGCATTCATCCCTTAGTCTTGGGAAGGACCACTGAATAGGTAACGGGAGGGTGAATCTCGGTGGCAGGGAAGCATTTCTAAGACAAAGACTTAACAGGCACTAAAAGACACCTGCTCCTGCCACTGCCATTTTGTTGGGCTCTGTGAAGCCCGTCTCTTCAGCCAATGAATGTGGAGCCCCTTCTGGGATTCCTCTCATCCCTCAACATCCTTGCCCACATACGGACGCCAGTCTTTGACCTCAGACATTCTCACCCGTTGTGTGTGACCAGACACTGACGAAGTCCCAGTTTTCGGAATATGTCCACCACAATCTCCATGGGCGTTTGGTCCGTCACTGTGAAAGGGCTGAGGTCCAGGATGTTGCGAAGTTTAAGCGACGGGGGAGCATGTGGAGGCAGCGGAGGCGAATGATCCGTGAAGTGAATGATGGATGTGCTCACAATGCCATCCTGCTTCTTCCTAGCATTTTCTATTGGAAACACAAATGTGGGGAGTGCTTTTTCCATCAAGGTGGCCTCGCACAAGTAGCTTCTCTCCAACAGCTCCACCATTTCTTTGGGAGTAGAGATTTCAAGCTGCAGGGCACCTCAGTGGTCAGAGGTGTCAAGCAACTAGCCCAAGGGCACACAGGTACAAAGAAGGAGAACCAGGATCTGAACCAATGTTCTTTGGACTTCAAAGGAGTCCCTTGGACTGTGCTGTGGAGATCCTAACTCATTCAGAATGGAAATGGGGGCATTCAACACTTGTTTGGTACCTATCATGCCCTGATGCTAAGGGAGACAGAAAGATCTTGGTTAAGACATGGCCCCTGGTCCCAGCAGAGAAGCAAAGTACAAAGATAACTGTGACATGAGGGATACAAGACCTTTAACTGTCTCCAGGGCTGCCAGGGTTCACTGGAGAGAGAACTCCAGTCTGGGGGGTTTCACAGAAGAGATGGCATGTGGTGTGAAGGCCACGTGGGGAATGGGGCAGGGCACTCTTGGTGCCAAGAGTTGCACAGTCAGGAAATGTGCCCAGAACACACCATACTTTGTACTAGAGCCCACGAAGGGGAAGAGTACAATGGGGGTGGAGAAGGAGGTTGGAGTCAGGTCAAATGTCAGGAATGCTTCAAGAGGTGAAGGGAACTCCTGAGATTTTCTGAAAAGAGAGATGCACAAGCAGAATCCCCATTTCTATGGGCTTTAATATTTACACAACCACCCCTTGAAGGTAATTACCCCCATTTTAGAGGTGAGAAAAACAGAGGCTTAGAAAGGGAAAATGTTCACCCAGCAAGGAAGCCCCAGGGCTAGGGCTCCAATCTGAATGGAGCTTGGCCACATCCCTCGCCTCTGCTATAATTTAGGGATTAAGAGAAGCTGAAGGTTGGGGCAATGGGCTATAGAGAATCAGAGAATATCACTGTTACAGGCTCAGAGTGGCTTCTAATCTGCAAAAAAGGCACATGGCTGTTCTAGTCCTTGAATTATCTGTGGTATCTTAGGGGACTGCTGGGGGCCTGAACAAGGTTCCTCACACCTCATTTATTCAGAATATACCCCCACGTAGCATGGTCACCGATGTTATCACTGAACAAGGAGAAACCACATTTTCCATAAGAACATTCAGCCCTCCCCTCACTTACCCACTGAAATGATGAGATCTCTCCTGAGGACAAAGCCCACTAGCCTCTGAGACTCTCGAGATACAACCACAGGGTAGCCACTGTAGGTGGTCTCACTGATTAGTGTCTCTACGTCCTCCACTGTCATGCTGTCCTGGGTGAGAACCGTGAGCGTCGGGTCACTTCGACGGGGCCTCATTACATCCATTGCCAGAGTCTTATGGGTGAACTCTTCTTTTGCTTCTAAGAATGGGTATCCATTGAGGCGAATGTGGGCATCATAAATGCCCTCCCGCCCAATGGCGTCTGCCACCCACTTGCTGGTCATAGCTGCAGCCATCAGGGGCACAATGTACTCCAGGCCACCTGTGAGTTCAAACATGATGACAACTAGGGACACAGTCATACGTGTCACTCCACCTGAAAAGTAGAATATTTGTAGGGAAAGTCAATTTAGTCATTCAAGAAGCATCTATTAAAGCATCTACTATGAGCCAGGCACTGTACTAACCATAAAACAGCCCCCGGCCTCAAGGAGCTCACATTCTAATGGGAGAGACAACATGCAAATAAGACACAGACAGTATAAATGGGAGGTCATCTCCTGCAGAGTGTAGGATGGCAGCCAGGGAAAGCAGGAAGGGGAGGTGAGGACGAGAATACTCCAGGCAGCCCAAAGGCATGGTGAATGGAATGAAGAGCAAAGTGGAAGGGGCCAGTCTGGGAAGGGCTTTCTATGACTTTACACACACAGGATTTAATATCTGAGCCTGGAGGCAACAGGGAACCACCAGAGTTTCACAAATAGAAGGGTAGCTTGGTAAGAACACTACTTTAGGAAAATCTCTTTAGTGAGTGCCTAGCAATAAGGGCAAGAAGAGCGCCAGTGTGATGCCAAGTGTGTGAGCTCAGTCCCAGAAAGCTCAACATAACGCAATGTCATCTAGGCTACAGGCTGAGGGGACAGACCCTAAGAAAAGCACCTGTGGAGCTCAGGCTATAGAGCAGCCAGCATGTACAATACACAGAGCAAACAAGGCATGTGGGGAGAGGGGAGGAGGGGGGGACTAGAAGACCTCTCAGACCCCTTGGAATTCTGCCAATCTGACTGACTCCCTAAAGCAATGTCTATATATCTAAAGCATTCTTTCTGAAAGCCCTTTAAGACCATAGATTCACAAAGGGTGCTGATGTTTGTTCCAAATCCCTCACTTTGGCTCACCACCTTCGTTTTATGACATCACAACAACCTAGGCCTAGCCTCTTGTTTCACAGAGGGGGAAACTGAGCCAGAGAGAGCAGACCCAACCTGCTCCAGAATCTACCATAGGCAGCAGGCTTGTACACTCTACCAAGCTTCCGCCTACTGCTAGCTGCAGGTAACGTGAAATAGACAGAACTTGGCTCAAACCAACACCTCTGTGCTTACCTAAGCAGGCTGCTGCGCCAACCATTGCATAAAGGCCAGGTGTGATACAATCAGCTCCTTGGCTGCACCAACCACTGAAGATGGGCCAGTCATGGTGATAGTAAGCTAGCTGTTCCACTGCCACACCTAGGAGTCTTCCTGCTATGGCACCAACAGCCATGCTTGGAATGAAGAGACCAGAGGGGACCTGCAAAAGGAGCAATGTGTGATTAATAAGCAATGACTTTCCAAAAAACACAGACAGTATCTTTTCAGGGAGAGAATGACAATTGCTTTATCTGTGTGGTCTCAGAAAGGAATTTTCACCAAAGGACAAAGTTAGTTTTGAAGATGCCTTCTAATCCCACTGGATCTCAGGGATCTTGGGGCTAGATACCTTGCTTGAACTGGGAGCCATGTGGGGCAAGAACCTGAGCTCTCCAGACCAGAGAGTCAGAGGTCAAAACCACAGATAGCAAAGAGCACTTGCCTAAAGAAAAGGTAAAACAGGGAATTGCTCTCCTAGGCAGATATATTTCTGTACCTGATTCTTTGTGCTTAGAAATCTGAACTGTGATGGCTGGAAGGGACCTCAGAGGCCATCTGGCCCAAGCCAGTCCTGATCAGGTAGCCCATCTACAACGTCTTTGGCCATGAGAGAAACAACCGCCAACACCCCGTCCAGCCCACAGAGTTTGTGGGCAACAGAAAATTACAGAATACTTTGTGTCCGACTTCGGAATATCCTTTGGTCCTCCCATTTGACCATGGCTGGGCTTTATTTCAAACTAAATAATGAAGCCACATTGTAAAAACCATCCACAGTGGAGATGAATGATATCATCTCAGATGATGTTCCAGACCCAACAGAACTTCTCTCTCTACTCTTACTGTTTTGCCTGGCTCACATTTTCCCAGGGTGGTGGTGGGAGTGCAGGCCGCAGACATAACTCAGTGTCTTGGTAGAAAAGACCCTTGCTGATGGTTAGTTAGGTTTAAGTACGGGAAGAATTGCTGAAATGTTTCCCTTTTTGTTTCTTTTGGAGTGTTAGTCAAAAAAAGAGGTGAGGCTATTTTCAAAGGGAGTCAGTACACTGACTTCTGCTACTAAAAGCTTCAGTAACTGTCCAGGCACAGAACTGGTCCTGGTCATCAGTTACAAAAACAAACTGGAATCCTTGGGGAAGGTATCAGGTCACCTGGAAAGGGTCAACACTGTCACTCCAATACTGTACTCACAAAAAATACAGAGGATTCCCCATTCCTTCCACCATCCAGTGCTGTCTCCTGCCCTTTATGAGGGGCACAGAAACAAGAAGAGCATATTACTTGCTTCACCTTTCAGAAAAACTCAAGCTGGGGAACATAAGGTAGAGACAGGAAATTTTCTAGCAAGCTCCAGAACATATAAAAAAGGGTTGTGAGATGGCCACAGAGAGCCATGCTTCCCAAGTGCCCTAGCAGACCCCTAGAGTGTGTGATGGGCATGTGGACAGAGCCTGTGCAGGTAAGGACCCCCTCACCTTCATGCCAAAGGTGAAGACCGTGATGAGAATCTTCATGACAAGGGCCAGAGAGAGCTGCCACATAGCTGCATAGACCCCTGCACCGGCTGCCCTGTCTGGCAGCTTGCCCCCTTTGGTGGTAGTGAAGTTGTTCACATAGTCACAGAGCTGGGAGGAGTCCAGGAGGCCACAGTCATTGAAGAGCTCGGAAATCAGCTCACTGGTACTCATGCGTGTATACTCGTTGGGGAAAGCCAGGATGCCCGTGATGGCTGTCACAACCAGAACCTCCAGCACCGGGTACTTGCCCAGCTGGGTGTTTTTGCGTTTGCGGCACCAGGCAATGTTGCCTCGGATAAAGAAGGCTCCCCAGAGGCCCCCAAAGATCCCCAAAAGCACAAATGGCACAAGCTCCAGGAGATGCCATGGAGTGTGAAACTCGACGTAAAACAGAACCAGCCGGCTGTTCCCAAAAGGATTGATGGAACGCAAAGTAAACGCTGCCACCAAAGCAGCGAAGAAAGATCGCCACAGGGTTTTGAGGGGGAAATAATAACTGACCTGCAAGGGAAAAGAGAAGAAAGCTGAATCAGACAGCCAAGCATTGGGGGGATGAGGAACTGCCACAGGCCTGAGGCCTAGGGAGCCACATGGTCCCAATGATCTTCTCCAGGCCCGAGGCCACCAGAAGGGTCGCTTGGAAAACACAGGGACTTCAGAGATTTTGTGAGGGATTAGCTTTACCTCTTCCAGGCTGAATAAGACCCCGCCAATGGGAGCTCCAAAGGCTACAGAAACACCTGCTGCTGCTGCTGCTGACAAAACCTGCAAAAGCAAACACTCACCATCAGCTACGTGATTAGTCAACTTCTTTACTCTGACATCTGCTTAATTAAGATTAATACTGTTACTATCACCACCATGAGATACATCTCCCATTTCCTGTTGACCAAAATTCAATTCAGTTTAATTTGATCTGTGCGGGCACCACAAGAAGTGAGGTTTAACCATGATTTATTACAATTCTAAACATTATAAATCGTTTCACTGTTCACGACCTTTCATCTAAGAGCCTGAAGCACCTAGAAGGTCTCTCTTTTGTAAGGAAGGCAGACTTGGGAATTGTTCTAAATCGTTCTAAAAATTGTTCTAAGTGGCACAGTAAATAGAGCACCAGCCCAAGAATCAGGAGGACCTGAGTTCAAATCCAGCCTCAGACACTTAACACAAAACTAGCCATGTGACTTTAGGCAAGTCACTTAACCCCAATTGCCCTGCCTTCCTTCCTCCAAAAAAAAAACCAAACCCAAAAAATTGCCCAGATCAAGGAGTCCAGGGCACACACCAGAGCTGGCACTTGGCATCAGGCAGCCAGCCCTCCCTTAGAGGGAGCCTAAGGCATTTACATAGAGGATTCCACTGGATAGTCAAAAGCATTTTTAGGTGAGATCCTCCCCCCAATACACTCGACGCGTCTGGACTATCTCAGAGGATGCACCAATACTCGGAGTCCTCAGGCAAACTATTGACCTTCTGTGCTATTATATTTAGGTACGATGATAAAGACCATAATAGATGCTCATTTGACTACTGAGGATAACATATCTTACATCATAGTAATATTAAGAATATATAATAGCTCAGAAATGATGACTGATATGGGGAAGAAACTGTCAGCGCATCCACCCAATCAATCAACAAGCGCGTATTACATATCATAGGATTATGGCTTTAGAGATAGAAGGGGACTTCCAAGGTCACCAAGGCAGATGAAACAAGAAACATGGTAAGAAAGCTATTTATTAGAAAAGGATCTGGGAGTCTTAGTGAACTGCAAGCTCAATATGAGTCGCCAGGGTGTTATGTCATCTTAAGTTGCATTAAGAGAAATCTATGCCTAAACTAAGGAGGTAACAGTCCTTCTGTTCTCTGCCCTGATCAGACCACATCTAGAGGAATTTTTGCATTCAGGTATGAGTGCCATATTTTAGGAAGTACTTTGATAAAGTGGAAATTGGCCAGAAGAGTTGATAAAGAGAGGAAAGCGGGGCCTTGAGATCACACCATGAGGGGGGGGGAGGGGTCAGCTGGAAAGACTGGGGTTGTTCAGCCTGGAGAAAACTTTCTTCCCACTAACACCAGGGTGAAGAATAATGTCTACTCTCATCGTGATCGCTCGGCATTGATCTGGAGATGCTAGCTATAGCAGTAAGAAAGTAAAAAGAAATTAAAGAACAAATAGTGGATCAGAAAAGGCTAATGTGTTCATACTTATGGACAATGCAATGGTTTATTTACAAAATATGCAAAAAAAAATCAAGCAAGAGAATATATCACTTCTACAAAACAGTGGGATGTAAAATGGCCCATAAAATAGTTGCTACTAAATTCTGAGATGGGAGAGGACTAGAAGGAGAGGAGACAGGGAGAGACAAAACAGGATTAATCATCCCATAGAGACGAGGCAAGAGATAACTATTACAGTTTTACTTTCAATTATTCTCATTGAATTTGGCTTAGGGAAGAAATGGCATGAACTCTAAACTGGGCATCATGCCACACAAGAGAGTAGGAGGCATGGGGATGAGAAGGGGGATAACGGAGGAGAGGGCAGGATCTGGGGGAGGGAAGCTGGAAGCACACATTTCAGTAAAGAGACAGGGACAGGGTAGAGAACAGAACAAGGAGGGGGGGGGAAGGGAT
>JAQQSW010000607.1:0-16678 GCA_028646575.1 Pseudocheirus occidentalis
ATACCCACCTCAACAGGCCTCAGGCGTCCCCAGCTCCCGTCCACTCCGGGAGAAACAGCTGCATAGAGAAACTCAGGACACAGGACTTGCTTCTAGCTTTTATTGAGAGTTCATCCTCTATCTTAGTGTGGCTGGACTGGACTGGCCTGACTTGGCTGGACAGGACTGGCCTGGCTCCTCCGAACTGCCCCTGCCTCCGAGTAGCCTGTATTTAAGTCCTTTCTCCAGGGCCCCTTAGGGCCCCTCCCCTGGCCATGCCCTCGCCACAGTGAGCCAATGTGTCTCACCCTGAAGGTGGAGAGATTATCCTGCTTATTGTAAGCAGGTGTAGCCTTTTCATTCTGCCTCCAGGTGATCGACCACATGCACTCCTGTTAGCTGAGGATCGGGCTCAACCCGTCCATCTCAGTGGAGTATCAACGACCCTCTTTAAGAGTCTCCTCCCCACGTGAGGTATCAGAGACCTAACATGTGATCATATTTTTAGGGAAGTACCAGGAAACAAGAGGAGATCCAAGGTTGAATGACCACTTATATGTATGTTGGGTGAGAATTCCTGACATGGTAAAGGTTGAGGCAGATGGTCACTGGGGTTCTTCCTTCCCCTTTGGACTTTCTTGGGCTCTAGAACTCTGACAATAAGTTGGAAGCATTTCAAGTTCATGCCCAGACAGCTAGGTCCCATCTCTGAAGCAAAGTTGGTTCCTTCTTGTGCTCAGCCTGCTTCCTGTCCTGTGCAGCAGCAGCCTGCCTTCCCTTGTTCTGTCTTCTAAGATTTAGAAGCTAAACCACTGCTTGACTTCACATTTCCAGGGAAATGGAGGGCCTACACAGGTCAGTTAGAGCATCCTGTCACTCTCCCAAGTACCTCATATCTATTGCTGGCCCTGATACTACTGAGCGGCTATTGTGGTATCCTGTGCTCTATCAAGTCACAAGTGGCACCTTTGGGATGGAGGCAGGGCTGCACCTGAGTTGCACAGGGATGGCCTTGCCTCCTATTCTCACCCTATCTTGTCTCCCTCTCTTTTCTCTCATCACAAGTCTGGCTCTGGCCTAAGCCTTGAGTCCTCACTTTGCTGTGTCCCAACCAGGGTAACCCTGTCTTGGCCGTATTGAGGACAGACAACCACTGGACAACTGTGGTCATTCTCTCACTTGTTGTTGGAAGCTTCAGCTGAATAAGGTCAGAGGGAAATCGCTCTCATTACCTCTCAGTAGCTGGATCACGTCACATGTCCCCATTTCCATAAGGGGAGTGCCAAGTAAATGTACATACTCACAGAATAGCTCCACTGTATTTTCTCTGTGCCCAGGGCCCTGCCTGAGTGAACTTGATGACTTCCAGGAAATAGCTGAGAAAAAAGCAGGACTTGTCCCATTCATCACCTCCTCTGCAGCAAGGAGAGGCTTTTGGGGGGCAGAGAATGCCAGGGTGGCAGCTGTCCAAATTCTTCAGCAGCCCAGAGTCTAAACCAAACCATTTGGATTCTGTACAGATCACCTGTGAGTGGCTATGGGAATTTTCACTGGTCTAAACCTTCCACCTTCACCAAGGGGACCCACAACATTCATAATGTTAATTCCAACAATTTTTCTTCTTCCCTATGAGCTCTGAGCTCCAAATGAAAAGTTAACAGTAAATCAAGATTAAAGCAAGTTCCATCAATGGCTATGTATTTTTGATAACACAATTTTTTGATGATAAGGAAGAAAAGACATCAGCCTGCATTTCTCTGATGTTCTAATAATTATCTTCTTAGGGAGGTGTCTAAGTAATTCCATGAAGCAGCAGTTGTCAATCAGATAAGCAGAAAATAACCCACTGTGACACCTACTTGCACCTTGAAAGCTGTCAGGAGCTGAGTTAAAAGAAATTAAGAGCTAAGATGAGTTGTCAGGAATTGATCATGGCTTATTCCTTCATATATATGGTCCTAGAGGTCTCTCCCTACCTGGATGGAGGCTCCTGCTGTAGTTAAGGGTAGGGGTCACATATCTCCTCCTTGGCTCACAGACTAAGCTCCCATATGCTTCTTTTCATGGTATTGGCCCCCTACCATGTGAGGAAAGAGTCCCATGTGCCCTCTCATATGCTGGAGCTCCCTACTGGCCATACCTCTGGGTCTCTGGGAGGGTCTGAATGGTGTCTTAGAACAGGTCTCTATCCATTCCATCTCCAGGATAAACAAGATGGTCCCCAAATGAGCTTCCAAGGCCACCTAGGGCATGTCCCATCAATGTTTCTGTTCTGTCTCAGGTTATAGCTGACAGAGGTAGCAGGAAGTGTCCCATAGGTCCCATCTCTTTGGGATCATTCTCCATTCCAGGCAGCTACATCAAGGGCCCAGAGGACTGGACTAGAGTGAGTCCCCAGGGACTGAACTTACCCAGGGTTTTCTCTCCACACCTCTGTACCCTTTGAGCTCCTTGCTGAGAAGTCAGTATGTGTTGAGGTAAAGCCACTTTTACTCTCCACATAAAGCACCTGAGCACTAGCTGTGACTGGCCCCTCACTCCCACCTTTCTCATTTATGTGCATTGTGTCAGTGATAAACCAGGACAGTCCAAAAGGTCCAGCTGGCCCCAAGTCAATGGAAGGGCCCCTCATGAAGCTCCACAGGCCAGGAGAGGTCCCTGAGGGGGGCGTCAGTGACCACCAGAGTCACACAGGCCTCCTGCAGCAGCCCCTGGCCCCAGATGGGCCCCCATGGTGGCACTGATGTCCTCCTATACTACACACAGGATCCCTCTACTGCAAGTTCCTGAAATGAAGAAGGAATAATAGAGTGTTCCCTTCTCTGCTCTCCCAAATCATGGAAACGGCCAGGGATGCCTGAGTCCTGCTTTCCCCAGGTGGCCTAGAACCAGACCCAGGCTGCCAGCCCAAGGAGCCAGACTCAGGAAGCTCTCCAGATCTGAGATCCCCAGAGGAAGCTGCTAGTTTAACTCTGGAGGTGGGACTGTTGCTGAAATAACTAACATAGGTGTTTCTAGCGCAGCAGGAAGTTTGCTGACATTTACAAAGTGTTTGAACCTGGAGGTTATTGGAACTTTAATTACAGGCTAGTCTCTTATTATATTTTCCTTATCTTTCATTAACAAAGCCATTATCCTGAAGAAATTATCACTGATGCAGCTTGTGGGACTCACCTAGTCATGGTAAGAAGGCAGATATCCAGCCCTCCCCACTAATATACTTCTCTGCATAGGAGACAATTCAGAAAGGAAACATTCGGTAACTCCTGGCTTGGCTTTTTGATTAAATGCTATTCATATTATTTATAAGAAGGAAACACACTTTGGCAACCTGAGGTAGCATGTCTTGGTCAATGTCATTGATCCAGGAATAGGAGAAGGGAGCAGCCTGATCAGAGGGGTTGTTTGGTGAGGTGTGTGAGTTGGAAGATCAAAACAAGAGCTGAGTCTGGCAGGGGCAGGGCATGGGGCAAGGGGTGGGCATCTGCCCATCTGTTCCAAGGAGAATCTGTGCAATATCAATGTGCTGGCAAAGGGAGGCCTCCAGCACACTGGGAGGATGCAGACAAGAGGTGCCATGGGTAAGAAAGAAGGGAGGGACATTGTGTGATCTATGCTCCTGATCTATGTGAAGCAGAATTCACATTGATAAGCTCCAAGACACATCAAGAAAATAAATTAAGCAAGTGTAGGTTCCTTCCCTTTGACAGTGTAGATGTGGCCTTAATGGTAAAATACAATGAAAAGACCACCAACACAAAGAGAGAGTAAAACCCTCCCAGACAGCTGAGACAGAGGCCATTTAGACATCCCACCAGAAAGACAATAAGATCTTGATTTGGGCTTTCCATTTTGGGGTCAATGACATTTTGAACAAAATGAAAAGAGGCCTACAATAGTAGAGAGCTACTGTTCCTCAGAGGGAAGAGATCATGAGCAGCCTTTCATGCAGAGACAGATTCTTCACCAAGGAATGGAAAGAAGATGAAGACTGATGGTGACCCAGCCTGAGAATCAGGCAGCTGAGAGGCCACCACCAGGCTGCTGGCCAAGGTCCTGCATTTCAGCTACCACCCCTGATGCTGGGGTCACACCAGAGAGACTCCAGAATCAGGAAATAGGACCCACAGTAAGAAAAGGTTCATTCTGAAGGGGAGCTGTCCATATTCTGGAAAGGGGTTTTCCAAGAGGACTGAGGGGCAGGAAGGAAGCAATGTCCCATATTGTTGAAGGAATTCGTTCTGCTCTGTTCCGTAAGCATCCATGCCGTTGACCTCTGAAACCCAGGTAGGACACTCTTACTGTGGTCTTCTTATTCCCTGGATTGAATCTTTATCTGAGGACAGTACCCATAAAGCTAGAACATGTGAGAGTCTGTAGATAATCCAGAAAAACCCTGAAGAAAGGGATCAGGTCAAAATAGTTGTGTCTCCAATCACTCATTCTGTTTCAGTTTAGAAAACTGATTACTAAATAAATGACATGTGACAAGGGACACAGAAAACAGGGTTAAAGGTGTGGCAATGTGGCAGAGGCAAGAGTAGGACTCAGCCTAGAACGATGCCTGGCATGCAGTGGCTATTTAAAGAACACCAGGATGGGTGGAGGAGTTGGCCATGTGGTCAAAGTAGAAGTCCAGAACCAGGAGTAAGGACCTGAATTCCTTGCTCTGCTACTAATTAGCCATGTGTCCTGGGGAAGCCACCTCCTTTCACTGAGTCTCTGTGTTCTTATATAAAACAAGGTAGTTGGGCAAGTTTGGTTCAGCTCTGGCATTCCCCAAACACCAGGGGTTAATGCAGGGTCTGACTTGTACGTGTCAATGGTTTGGAGAGTCTAACTCGATATACCCTATATACAACCAGGAAAGAGAGCCCAAGACATACTCCACAGTGGGCTTCTAAGCATCCATGCCTCACCTGTGTTGTTGGCTCACATCTGAAATAATGAAAGAGTGGAAATAAAAGTCCTCTGCTCCCCCATGACTCTCCCACCTCCGAAGTTTTTTGAGACTGTGGGCTGTGGGCAAAGACAGAATCAGATTCTGCCTCCAAGGTCTTCAATGAGTATATTTTATAGGGTGAGAAGAAAAAAACTCTTTGGGATCACAAGGCATCCTCAGTAACCATGAGCCCCAAGAGAGGGACAATATGAGCTCTTATGGCCTTAGTTAAGTTGCAGGAATGAACTCTGGGGGTGGGAATAAGATGAGGAGAGGACCTGAAGGAAGCTTCCATAACAATTGTCTTTATTCCAGCTCAAGCATCTGCCTCAAAATGCCTCTGACATGTGACAAAACTCATTCTTTAGGCCCCAGCATTAAAATATGTGCATTAAGAGGATGTTTAATTAAAATCAACTGCTTTTCCATAATATTTACTCTAGGCCATTGGAGATGGCTTTCACACACACACATATGCATGCATCTGTATTAATATTACATAATGTACTAAAATTTAGAACACTTTGGCTTTACTCTGACAGCCCCAGGCTACCATCCCAGTGTGGGGGAGGAGGGTCCAGCCTGCCCTTGACTTCACAGAGCCCTTGGAGCCACTCTCTTCCCTACTCAAGTCCTCCAGGCTACCTGAGACTTCTCCAGTACCAGAATCCACTCCACTAATGTCAATCATGCATATCCTGTCACATCCACATCCTCCCCAAAGGTCACTCTTGGAGATCCATCCAACAGGCTGAAGACCTTCCTCACCTTCTCCGGAGCTTTCTTGGGGATAGCAGTGGAGCCCTCTAGGTATCCACCCACAATCTCTGGCACTTGCTGCACAACCACTCAGCTTTTCTTCCCATTAGACAGTTCCTCTTGCTGTCCTTTCTTCCCCCTCTTCTTAGAGTTCCTCCTTAGTTAAACAGTGTGACCTGCTCACCAACTGTGTCCTCTTCCATTACTCATCTAAAGATGAGTACATAGTTCATACAAGATAAAGGTGCTTCACATCTCACTGTCATGCAGCAACACTGGTAAAATACCTGTACTAAAATATGGACCTTTGCTTTCATGGGAAACTTGGGGTCAGTAATCCAGCCCCCTCACCTCCCTCTTTCCAAATCTGTAGCAAGATCATTGTCCATCTATCCTGTCTGCCCCAGATATACATACTGTTGGGTAAACTCTAGAGGGTGTCCATCCAAGTGCATGTTGAGATGTAGGAAGTTGACATTCTTCATCCACTTGATCTTTCTTATGTGGATGGCCACGTGACCAAAGATCTCTTCTAAGAATCTCTGCAATGTCTTAGGGCTTAACAGAGTCAAGTCAATCTGGGCTCTGCACTGAATCTCATCCATCTTCCAATTTTATACCTCACCTGGTATTGGTTGTTAAACATTGAATAGAGTCCTTTCTCTTGTTGCATCTTCAAAGGTCCTGGAGGACTTGGCTACATTGGAAGGCAACACCTTACTGTAAAGGAGCCTGTCAGAAGGCATTTGGGTTGATTGAATCTTTCTTTTGTATAAGCAATAAGCCCAATGGGGATCCTATCCTCTCTGTACCTTATGTAGTCCATGGCTGAATGTTTGTCTCTCACTAACACCGTCACCCAACACCATACTCTTGATTCAGGGACAGATGATCCCCTTCCGATTTTGTAGGAGTGGAGAGCAAGCATCAAGGGTGGTATCTGCTGGTGTTCTCTCCCATGGCCCTTTTGTTGGGATTAATAAGGACAATTGTCTTGTCTTTGGTTTCTTTTCCTCCTTCAGATGCCTCAGCATCCCCACAATTGCATTGTCTCTAGCACGTAACTCCCATATACACATGGTCCAACCTAGTTGCTTTTCTTTGTCCTCCTAGTATTATTTCTCTACAAGGACCTTAGTGACTCTGATGATGAAGTCAAAATGTGGTAGCTCCACAGTCCTTGATGGCACCGAAATGTTTATTTTGAGAATTTTTTCCCTTAACTACTATGAAAATGATAGCCTTTCTATCATTCCTCCACAGAAAGCAGACTGTCCCTTCACAGGTCTTCCTTTGGTCCAGGGTTACCAGCACAGTTGCCCCCAAACCGTCTAGCTGTTGTCTCTTGTTCTAGGTACTTGAGCACCCTCATGTCTGTCTTTCAGGGTAACTAAAAGAATCCCTCTTTAGGGGAAGCTCTTCACAATTTGAGGTAACTTGAATAATCCCATTCATTTATGTTGGAGAGATTTCTTGGGATTTAAAAGTGATAATAAGATGTTTCTCAGGTCTTGAAGAAGTGGGAGGCTGAACCTGGAGTTGATGACTGGGCACCTTCTAGACACATAGGGCCACAGGAAGCCTGCTCTTTGAGCAAACTTTGTGAGGCATGAGGATGTACAACTTGGGGAGAAGCTCATGAGAGGAGGTCCTCAGTCAGCTACAGTCACTGAATGGTGGGTGACTTGAGCAGAGTAGTGACTCCTTCCTGCCCAAGAAACCAGAGGATATTTGGGAGATCATCCCCTCTGTGCCCAGTGACAGCCATGGGTTCCTCTGGCAGAACAAGCACCTGGAAGGAATGCCTGGCATCACCTTCTGAGAGAGGCAGACTCTCTGCACAGCCACCAAAGGAGCCAGTAGGGAGGTGGAGTCAAATCTGACTGCCTGATGGTAGACATTGGAATTGCAGAAAGAGATCTGCTGTCTAATTTGTCCTTGGTGCATCTCTCAGCTCCCAATGACGAGGCTGTCATCGACCATCACTGTTCCAAGAACATTGCAACCATCCCCAAGAGGAAGTTCTTATCTTCTGACCTTTGAGGTTCACAAGGTAATGACCTGGTCACTATGGGAGGGAGAAGAGAGAGAAAGAAAATCCCCCCCCCATCTGAAAAATACTGTCTCAGGGTATTTAACCACCACTTGGCTGCCCTGCTGTTCCCCCCGGCCTTGAAGGAGGAATCTCTCCTGTTCCCCACTGTCTCTCTCCTCCCCTCACTGTGCAGCACCCCCCCCCAGGTCATTCCTCCAACAGGAGATATTGATTTGCTTTGAGGACATCAAGGGACTGAGGCCACAGAAAGATAAACTCAGTTTTTCCTTCCCTTCTCCTGATTTCTTAAATTCCTCTTAAATCTTTAGCCTGTTGGGTCATTTTTGTCCCATTTGAGGCGGCCTTGTTTTTTTCTTTTACTCTTTAATTTATTTTTCAAAACAATAACCTAAATGTGTAAGAGAAGAGATTTCATTACTTAGCCTTTCCTTGTTAATTCTTTTTGTTTAGGGTTTCTCATTTGGAGCGTCTTCAAGTCAAAAAATCTGCTCCCTTCTGAGCCACACACTGTCTCATAGGAAGAGGTCACCCTTCTCGCAAAGGCCACCCCCTTGACATGTACAGGTGGTCTCTTCCATCAAGCTCTTCCCTCTGCCATCCCTCCTCTCACTGATCTCCAATCTCTCCCTGTCTACTGGCTGCAATCATGGCCATATCTCTGCATCCTCAAAAAATGCTCACAACACACCCATTCCTGCTAATTGTCATCTCACCTCCCTCCTCCTTTTTATGACAAAATGCCCCCAAGAAAGCCGTGGATACTCATTGCTTCCATTTCCCTCCCTCTCACTCTCTCCTTGACTCCCTACAGTCTCATTACAGGCTAACAGACTCTTTGTCAGCAAATCCAGTCTTGCTACTTCTCACTGTCTCTGCAGCCTTCAACACTGTCAATTGCCCTCTGGTCCCCCATACCTCTCTAGGTTTCTGTGACCCTGCTGCCCCCTGGATCTCCATCTACCTTCCTTCTCAGTCCCCTTTGCTGCAGCTCCATCCAGCTCACACTCTCTTAGTGGGAGTCCCTTAGGGGTCCTCTAAGACTCTCTCTGGTTATGTCTTTCTCTCTCTGTCTCTCTGTCTCTCTCTCTCCCTCTGTCTGTCTCTGTCTCTTTCTCTGTCTCTCTGTATCTCTCTGTCTCTCTGTCTCTCTCTGTCTCTCTCTGTCTCTCTCTGTCTCTCTCAACTTCTCTTCTCCCTGTATACTCCCCATGGATTCAGTTGTCACATCTATGCTGATGGTTCTCAGCTCCATTTAGACAGCTCTGGTCTCTTTGTTCACCCCCAGGCTTGCATTGCCATGTGATGACTGGATCTCTTGAGCTGGGTGTCACATAGACATCTTCAGCACAGAATGTTCCCAGTGGAATTCATTCTCCTTCCTCCCATACTTTTTCTCCTTTTCTTCCCTTCCTATTATCCAGCTTTGCAGGCACAGGGTTCACAATATCGTTGCTGCCCTCAGCTCCTCCATCTCTCACCCCCAAGTCCAAGACCTCTCAGTCCCACTTTTGAACATCTCCCAAAGGTGCCAGATGCTGCCACACACCCCCAGGTGCCCTCCCACCTGGACTAGGATAAGAGCTGCTGGGGGTCCCCTGCTTCAGTCTCCCCACTCCAGCCCATCCTCCATCAGTTGCCCGGTGGATCTTCCTAAAGCACAGATCTGATCACATCCCCTCCCCCTCACTGAATACATCCCAATAATGCCTTATTACCTCCTTCAAGTCCTTCATAACCTGCCCTTTCTACCTTTTCAGTTCTCTTACACTTGTCTCCCTTGCTGTCATTGGCACTGGATAAATGAATCCAAAGAGTTTAAAGTCTTAGCTTTGGGGGGAAGGGGTACAATGAGCTAGGGTCAAGGGTCATAGCCTTCAGCTGAAGGAATTAATCTCTGAGCTAGATAAGCTTGAGGCAGGAGATAAACATGTGGGTCAGCCTGAGTGGGGGCGGGGCGTCCTTCTGCCTTCCGGACTTTCTGCCAGAATGTCAGATAATTGGCTGCATTTTCCTCCTGGGAATTCACTTCCTGCCAAGGTCCTTGGCTTTTGCCAAAGAGGGCTCGAGGTGGGGCCACAACCAAGGCTTCAACCCTCCCACCAAAAGGCGTGAGATGGTCTTGTCTAGTTTAGAGAACCAGAGCCGTGTCCGGCCTCCAGGGTCCATGGAGCTCAGTTGAGCGGCATCTCTGGTCTAGCTGTTTTTGGCCAAAAAGAGAATTGTTTCCCCAGACTGGGTTTCTGACTCCCACATGGCATACCACGGCTCACCCCCATGCACAGACCCAGGCCTAGAATACACCCCCTCCTCACCTCTACCTCCCAGAGATTTTGTTGTCTTCTGGGCTCAGCTCAAGTGGCCCTTTCCTGATGGGCATCCCCACCACCCTTTCCCCTTCCCTACACTGATGCTTGTTACTTACGTTTGCTTAATGGTGTGTTCAAGGGGCTGGGGTGAGCTCAGGAGGGTTTTGAATTCCCAGAGCTTTATCCTCCACCCCCCAACCCTAGGGCACCTGTGGGCAAAAGATTCCACAGCCAAGCTCCAGGGGGAGGCCCCACATCCAGAGGCTCTTCCCTCCCTCCCTCTCTCCTTGACATCAGTATCTGCTGTCTTCTTTCCACTCCCATCCCCAAGAATGGGTAATAAATGGCTATCAGCTCAGTAAATATTGATTAAATACCTACTGTGTGCAAGCAAGGCTGAGGAAAGGAAGATAACAATTCTGCACTCTCTACTGGGGGGTCACTCCCAAACCCTGTTAAATAAATAAATATAAAGAGTAGGCATCAGTGGGGGCTGGAGTGGGGGATAAAGCTCTGGGAATTCAACACCCCCCACAGGTGAGGCAAACCCCAGGAGGACCCAGGAGGACCACAGGGGGACCCAGGAGGACCGCAGGGGGACCCAGGAGGACCCAGGGGGACCTAGGAGGACAACGGTGGTACACACAAGTGTGGGGGCAGGCTGCCCCAGAAAAAGGCCCTTCCCTTCCACATTTTGTGCCTGAGGCTGCAGGTTGTCTCTGAAAACTGGAAACCTGAGTAGCCCTCTATCACCAGCAGAACCCGCCCTGGATGCTGTTGTCATGGTGACAGGTTAGGCATTGATAGTGGCTGAAAAGGCCAGGCAGAGCTGGCTGCCAGAATGAGGAAGACATGCAGAATGGGAGGGAGCTTGCGCTCAGGTTCCCCAGAGGTGGGGGAAAGGGTGGGGGTAGGTTTAAAGGAACGAAGGTGGGGAGGGAAGTGCCATTGGCCCTTGGCTCAGCTTGAACCCTTTATGGATCTGAATGTAACTTGAGTTTAACCCTAATTGGGGGAAAGGGTCCCTGGGAACATGGAAAAGAAGCTCCCAGACCCACTCTGGGCTTCTAGGCTACAAGGCAGGGCCAATGCCCTGGGAAGCATCGTTCCTTCTGTCCCGCAACCCCCACACGTCTTCTCTGTCTCAAAGCCTAGCAACAAATTGTCAGCTCTAGTCACTATAATGAATTCAATGGGAGGAGGGGGAAGGAGGGGAAAAGGAAGTTAAGAATTAAATATGTAACCTGCATCTGAATGAATGACTTTCTTCAAACCTTCCCTCTCTGGAGCGTCCTTTCCAGAGACCCACAGAAGGTCACTCACTGACCCATAGGACCAATCAACAATAATGCCAAACCCCCACATGCTGGAGGTCATTCTGCAGGAGGGTCCACCAAGAGCTGGTGCTCCTGCCAAGCTGGGAGCTCTCAAGGATCTCCAATCTACTCAGTGAATGAAAGGCCTCCTCTCATTGGGCTTGCCACCAAAAGTACCACTGAAGCTGTGCTGGTGCTGAGAAAGGTGACTGATCTCCCTGGGTTTGTGTGTTTGAGAAGGGCTCACAGTCCTGGCCTTGAGGCAAGGGAAGAGTCTGTGCCATCCCAGGAGAATGCTGTGGGCCCTTCCTCTTGGCCCTCTGCTCCCCAGGTTGTGCTGGGACCCCCAGCCCTCACCCCGGCTCAGAGCAGATGGCCACAAGCTGGATTCCTGTTCATTCTGCACCACACCTTGATGGCTTAGGTTGTAGAACAGCTACTCCAGGCATGGCTATCCCCCCTGAGGAGGCAGCCAGTCCCACAAGGTCTCTCAAGTCCCCACTTACCTGGTGGATATTTCCACCTGGATGCTCCATAACCATCTCAGACTGTTCAACACAATTATCATTTTTCTCCCTGACTCACCCCCTTTCTTGTTGTTTGGTTAGGATTAGTTCTTCATGACCCCATGTGGAGTTTTCTCAGGAAAGACCCTGGAGGAGCTTGCCATTTTCCTTCTCCAGCTCTTCTTACAAGTGAGGAAACTGAGGCACACAGGGTGAAGTGACTTGCCCACGGTCACGCAGCTATAGGTGTCTCAGGAAGGTGAGTCTTCCTGATTCCAGGGCTTTGTGCGCTGCACCACCCAGATGCCCTGTCACCTCCCTGGAGCTCGACCGATACAAATGTCACTGTTTGTCACTTGTCAAAGTCTGCTTCAGGCTTATTACACTCGCTGCATTTCATACATTTGACAGGCACGCCAAGCCTGGCCTTGGGTCTCCTAGCTTCCCACCTTTGCACAGGCTCTCCCCCAAACCCAGAAGGCATTCCTCCCAGACCAGCTTCCCTGCCAGCTCAGGCCGGGCCCCCTCCCACATGTCTTTCCTGGCTGCCCCATTCCTGGAGGCTCTCCCTGAATCACCCTGTATTGACTTGGTCTCTTTAATTTACTACATATGTGCCTCCAAGTACCCCTGGAAAGGGCAGCATCTTGAAGGTGCGGCCAGTTTCTTTTCAAGGTCTTTGTACTCCTGCACTAGGCTGGGGTCAGCCCCTCTTCCTGCCCACCCCTTCCCCTGTTGAGGCTCAGGAGGTGATTTCTTGGTTGTCTGATTGAATGAGAAGCAACAGGACAAGTCCAGAGGAATTTTTCTGCCCCAAAGATAATGCCCATCCTGGTAAAATCTCAGACCCTCCCTTTGGAATGTCACAGTACCTATAATGTTATCTTTCCAGTTGTTCTTTCAACTATTCTGGAAAAACAAACCTTGTAAAGTCAGGTAAATCACATGCTATAGCCAGGTGCTAGAAAGAAAAGTAGTCAATACTACCACTGGACGAGAAAGAGAGCAATAGAGAGAAACAGAGACAGAAAGGAGAGACAGAGAAGAAGAGAGAGACAAAGAGGAGAGGAGAGAGACAGAAGGAGACAGAGACAGAGAGGAGAGAGAGACAGAAGGAGACAGAGACAGAGAGGAGAGAGAGACAGAAGGAGACAGAGACAGAGAGGAGAGAAAGACAGAGAGAAAGGAGAGAGAGATAGGACAGAGAGAAGGAGAGACAGAGAGAGAGAGGAGAGAGAGACAGAGAGGAGAGACAGAGAAGGAGAGACAGAGAGAGAAGCCTTCTGCCCACCCTGCCTCCCTGTCACCACCACAATGGCACCCCTTTCCCTTAGCCCTTTTCTAAGCCCACTGGTCAGTCTTCCTCACTCAAGTTCCATGCAGAGCCACCTCGTTGGCTGGGTAGGTATGTCCTTGGTGACACCTTTTCTGCTGCCCTTTCCTGCTACTACTCAAGGCCCCTTGGGACACTGACCAAGATGGCAGCAGTCTGTGCTCCACAGCTATGGGGCCATACCGGGGAACATCAGTGCTAGATATATCTAGTTTCTGTGGTAGCTCAGGGTCATTCCAAGCGTGGTACAGCCAAGCACTGTACAGGTCACTCAGACTGCTCTCCTTTCCCCATTCAATTCTGGGCTGAGGGAGACAGAGAGAGAATCAGAGAGACCAGGTCTCAGCTGATACAGGAGGAGATAGGACTAAGAGGGTTTGTAGAAGGCTGACCTCAGCAAGGAGAAGAACCAAAGGATGGAAGCACTGGGGCAACATAGAAGAAGCTGGAAATGTAGAAAAGGGAGCTTGTGACTGGTGACTCCTATTTCCCTGTGTAATGTGGGGCCAAGTCCTCTGCTGAGAGGAGAAGAGAGAGTGCACATTGGAGGCTAGAGAGGAAAAGAAAAGGTATGGATGGGCACCACTGTGGGGAGTGTGGAAAGTCGACCAGAAAGGAATGAAAGGATTGCCCAGGGCAGAGAGCCCACTGGGAATAGAAAGGGTCGGGGGCTTCCTCCAGCTCTGCTCAGCATCAGAATCATGGGAGGAGGACAATGGCCAGAGGCCACCAGGGTTGGAATTTGGCAAGTCCTGAGTAGTGGCAGGGCATGGGAGTGAGAAGCATGTGGGTGACAGGCTGCCTCTCTAAGGGTATTAATTGCCAGCAGACGGCCAGGGCCCTTGGTCCCATTAAGATGACATGTGGAAGTTTTGGCAGCCAAACTACAGAGTATAGAGTGGGGGCCAGTCCAAGTTGGTCCAAGCGGCTTGCTTGCCAACCAACTCACAAATGAGCAGAGGTTTGTTTAGGCCTCAGGGAACACCTTACCCACGAAGTACCTGGATCCAGGGTTTCAGGACGCCTTTCCTGACAAAAGTCTCAAGTGCCCATCACCCTCCAAAATGCACTGGCCAAAACCCAAGGTTGGAGGATTCCTGAATGAAGTCACAAACTCATTACAAGGCTCCATGGCCTCAAATGTGCAGAATCAAGGGCTGGGGTGTGGGCAGCTCCCTTATACCCCCAATCTCATGCTCGATGCTCCCCCTCAGCCAAGCTGGCCTTCAGGCCAGTCTCCTATCTCACCACTACTCAGGGCCTCTCCAGGTTTGGCGCTGGGTCACTGGCTCTCTGAAAGAATGGGAGAAGGGTTCTGGATCATTCCTGGGGCAGATGACCTGCTAGGGAGGGTCAAACTTCCCGGCTTCCTGTAGGTCCCAGCTAAAGTTCCATCTTTCCCCGGAAGCTTTTGCCCACCCCTCTTAACTGCAGTGCCGCCTTCTGTTCATCATTTCCTGTTTCTGTTATACGTAGCTTTGGTTGCACAGTTTGCTTGTCTTCCCCATTAGATCATTAGCTTGAGGACAGGGGCTGTTGTTTGCCTTTTTTACATCCCCAGTGCTGAGCACATTGTAGGTGCTTAATAAATGTGTATTGCTTGATTAATTATCAAGGATCAGTTTAACAAGCTGTTGGCCAGCCCCTGTGATCAGTGTGGGGTTACCAAGACAAAAGAGATACATTCATGTTCTATCAAGGGAGACCAGATTCTGGCCTTTTAATAGCTGGTGATCCTGAACAAGTCATTTTGCTCTTCTCAGGATGTTTCCTCCTCTGTAAAATGGGTCTTAACACTTACATGGCTTGTGATGAAGGTCAAACAAGGTGATTGAGCTTTAGAAACTTTAAATCATGGTACAAATGTCAGTGACTGTGCCTGCTGCCCTTACCTTTCTGGAGTAGGACCAGCACCCTCCAGGGCCTCTTTCTCTCACTCCTACACAGTCCATCCAAGTGTGAGATGACACTCTCAGGAAGATCAATGAGAACATAAATCTGAGAAACAGCTTCTGGGGTTAAGAGGAGCTCTGGGCATCCTCGTGACCCACGGGGAGCTCAAGCAGACTCTTAGGAGAAAGAGAGATGCCAAGTGGGGGGGGGCAGCGAGGATAGCTGAGCACCCCGAGAAGAGCCACCCTCCATCCAGCACCAAGAGTCAAAGACCACTGGGATGGGTCCCTTAATGGCTGGTTGGCTGTTTTCTTACATTCTTGAAGAAGACCAAAATGACATCACTATGTTAGAGTCAAGACTGTGTTCGATGAGCCCAGTAGGAGTTCAGAAGGCTCGACCTCAGGTCAGCCACAAATAGTCCATGTGAATATTTGGGGTGGATTCTCCAAAGTTGTACATCTCACATTCCTTCTGAGCTACTGCAATTCTGCTTTGCTCCTAGAGTACAGTTACCAGATCTGATGAGGGTTAGAGTCCAAGGGTTCGAGGTTGATGTATGCACTGCCTGACCCAGCTCAGTGTTCAGGAGGCTCTGAAGGAAAGTCAAAGAGAGAAGAGATTTTGGGCTGCCTCCCAAACTGAAGGTCTACAGAGCCATTGTGCCAACTTCATTGTATGCCTGCAGAACATGGACAACCTACCAGCGCCAGGCCAGGAAACTCCACTGCTTCCATCTGAATTGTCTTGGGAAGATTCTTAAGATCACCCAGCAGGATAAGGTACCAGGTACTGAGGTCCTTTCTCAAGCTAAACTGCCAAATATTCAAACTCTACTGCAGAGAGCACAACTCCAATAGGCTGCCATGTTGTTTGAATGTCAAATGTACGTTTGACTAAAAGACTGTTTTATGGAGAACTCACACAGGACAAGTGCTCACATGAAACCAGAAGAAGCAGCACAAGCACATTCCCAAAGTCTCTCTGAAGAACTTTGAATCAATGTGTGACACGGGCGACACTGGCATGGGATGGGCCCTGGAACTGCACAGCTCATCAGCCCTTTCTGTTCACCACCATGGAAAGGGCTCCTAAAGGGGGCATAATTGCGTTGGAGCATATATTAAGGTCCTACTGTGTACAAGGTCCCATGTAATTCACATTTGATTGCTGTTTGCCACCCAAAGACCCAGAAAAGCCAACAGGGTTTTCTCTTGAATTGGGAGGCTCTGCTACTAGTCAGTGCATGTGCAATGAGTGGATCTGTTTCTCAGGGGTTGTGTGACCATGGTTGCTTAGCTCTGTGCTGGTGCTCTCTCGGTGGGTGCCAGAGTTCTTATGTTCTGCTCCATTTTCCCAGTCCTTTGGTGCAGGTCTACACTTTCTCATCATACACCCAAAGCTCGAGGTCCATGCACTGCCCTTGGACACCTTCAGTGGCTGGGAGGAAGGGTGTGGGGGAATGGCGGTCGTGTTGAGTGATGACCAGCCAATGTTGATGGCCGAGAACCAACGAGGTCCCTATTCAGTGTCACTCACTGGGCTCCATTATGGTCTCCCTTTGCCATGGGGAAGCCAGAGGCTGTGC
>JAQQSW010000607.1:16778-34535 GCA_028646575.1 Pseudocheirus occidentalis
CACGACAGTTTCTCAGCCTGGTCCTTGGAAGTTCTCAGTAGAAGCTGTAGAAGGAGGATCTCAGGAAAAGGTGCAGTCTCCAGGTGGTAACTGGGAAAAGAGCTCAAGGTCCTCCTGGTTCTCTCCTTATATACAGTGTAGCTCCTCCCTGTTCAGCCCCTTCCTGTTAAGGTGTAAACTACTCCCAAGGAGTTAACTGGAAGTAAGGAGCTAAGCCTTTACTAGGTGCTAAGTGCCTGTACTAAGTGCCAATAGAAAGGGGCATGGAAGATCTTCTGATTTCATTAACATTACAGGCAGCACCATAGGCAAGGAAGGAAAATGTCCCAGGCATGGCGCCCACTCAGTCCCAATGTTCAGAGAGAGGGGAGGGAGTGTCATGTATGGGACCCCATGAGCAGGTCAGCTTGTCCAGAGAGTGGACACAAGGAGCCTCGAAAGCAAGGGAGGACCAGGTAGAGGAGTTTGTCTTTTATTCTGAACATTTCTGGGTAGGAAGTGACAGGGTAAGACCTGAGATTTTGAAACATCACTCCAGTGGCTGGGGGGGGGGGGGACAGCAAGGAGGCTCCTCTATTATCCCAGATGACAGGTGACCCATCAGGCCCCCATGAGACTGGCCCTTCTTTTTCACCAGTTATATATTTCTCTAATGACAGCTCACTGAAATAACAGCAATGAAAGTGTTTCTGTAAAGATTCTGTGCTTGATTACTTGGAGAACATCCAGAAAACAGCCCCCAGAAAGGGGGTGGAGCTCCCCAAATGAATGTCAGTGAAAAAACCCAGGGATGCTTAGCTTGGAAAAAGAAGAGCTGGAGGAGAGGGCAGCTCCAGGGTGTAGGGGCTCCATTCCAGCATTTTAAGGGTTGTTTGGGGGTGAGGGGCAGACTCAGGCTGTCTGACACAGAGGGCAGAGCCAGGAGCAGTGGGAGAAGATGCCAAGGCAGAAGCTGAAGTCAGGAAACGTGTCTCAGCAGAGTGGAAGGTGCTGCCTTGGGAGGTGGGGGCTCGCCCTCCTTGGGGGCTTCAGGCAGAGGCTGGAGGGGCCCCCATAGGACATACAAAGGAGCATCTTACTCAGCTCTGAGCTGGACTAGAGGCCACTGGGAGCCTGAGCTGCATTAGAATTGAGATCACCGTGCATGTCCCTGAAATAGAAGACGTGATTGTGACAGTGGGTCTCTTTGATGGTTCGGAAGGGACCCTTCATCCTCTGGAACTTGGGGGTGTTTGACAGAGCCATACCAGCCTCCAAGGAGCATGCAGAGACATCATGGATGGCTGAGCTTTAGGTCAATCCCCTCCTCCCCGACCTCTGGGCTAAGCCACAAAAGGTTCCACTGGCTACACATGGAAAACGCATCTGAGCCTTCATGTGAAATAGAGGCCCTTGTTCTCTTCCTGATCTGCCATGATCCATTCTGAGGCTGCAGAGTGCCTGGTCCCCTCTGCTTGGGACCAGATGAAGCCGACTCAGGGCCTGGGTTTGATCCCTTTGGGGCCCCTGTGTCACCCACTTCTGAGGCCCTTTGCTCATTCTTAGGACTTGTTGGTATGGCTTAGTTACAGCCAGTCAGCAATATTGAAAATCATAGACAACAGCTCTCCTCTCCTCAATGGAATATCCATTGAAGGTCCTCCTCCTGCTTGTGACTGCTGCTCTCCAGTCTCCTCTGATGGTTCTGTACCCATTTCCTGCCCTCGGAGCACAGGGTTCCCTGGGGCCTCATTGTCCCCTAGCAACCTCAGCTTTTCTCATGGTTCTCTTCTGCTCCGGAGCTCAAGACCACACATGTGCCCAGTGGCCGCTTCCATAGCTCCTGATGGCACCACCATCCTCCCCAGTCACCCATCCACCCCCCTCTTTTCTCCTCCAAACCTTGTCTCCTACATCTCCCCTATCAATTTGGCACCCACAGCCCTCATAGCACTCTTCTCTTCATTCACGTGGCCATGACCATGGCCATCAACTCTCAGCCAGACATTTCTGGTAGACTGGTCTCCTTCCATTTTCTAATAACACACACACACACACACACACACACACACACACACACCACACCACACCACATCACATCACTCAATAAAATCCAGGGGCACCTTACTGCCTCCAGGATCAAATAGGAAATCCTCTCTCTGACCTTCAAAGTCCTTCACAACCCAGCCCTCTTCTCCCTTTCCTGGCTGATCTATGCACAAGATCCTCCATCTCTTGGCTCTGGCATTTTCTCTGACTGTGCCCCGTGCCCTCAACCCTCCTCAGCACCACCTACAGACTTCTCTGGCTTCCTTTAGGTCCCAACTAAAATCCCATCTTTACAGGAAGTCTTTCCCAACCTCTCCTAATTCTAGTGCCCTTCCTCTGTTAATTTTTTGCCTATTTATCCTGTAGACAGCTTTGTTTTATATATCTGTTTGCATTTGTCTCCCCCATTGGATTGTAAACTCTATGAGGGTAGGGAGTGTCTTTTGCTTCTTTTTATCCCCAGCACTTAGAACAGTCTCTGGCACCTAATAAGTACTTAATAAATGTTTATTGATTTATCAATTAATTGATATAATACTGAGCCATCCCCTAATGGGCAGATAGGTGACCACAAGATTTGAACAGTTTTCAAAAGTTATGTAAAGTAAGAATTAGTACTGAAAATGTGCTCTGGATCATTCAAAGTAAGAAAAATGAAATGCAAATTCAAACAGCTTGCCTTCCTCCTCTGCAAATTGGGAAAGATGGAAATATCCAATGTCAATTGTCACGGGGAGATCAACACACATTCATTGTTGGTGGAGCTGCAAAGTGAGCCAACCATTCTGGATTTCAATTTAGAATCACGTGAGAAAATTGGCTGAACTGCCCAGACACTTTTACCCCAAAATCCCCATCCTGGTTATGTACCCAACAAGGTCAAGACAGGAGCAAAGGTCCAATATATACCAAAGTATTCCCCCACCTAAACATTTCAGTTCCTCTGATGAGACCATTTGGGCTGCCCTCCCTGAGTGCACCTAAGCTTGTCATTGTCCTTAAACCACATCCCCACATCCCTGAGCACAGTGCTACTTCCAGATGTGATCTGGTCAGGCGTAAGATGTCATGTGCATGACCCTCTCATGCTGCCAAAGGATCACTGTATTTCTGTCATCCTTGTCCTTGATGAACATGGCACAGTGCATAGGGCACTAGGCTTAGAGTGATGAAAACCTGGGTTCCAATCTTGCCCCAGACAATTACTATCAGTGTGGTCCTGGTCATTCCACCTCATTATGCTTCAATTTCTTCATCTGTAAAATGGATTCAATTCAGCAACCTTCTAAGACCCTTTCCAGCTCAAGATCCAGAATCCTAGGTTTACTGTTTCCTTGTCTCAATGTTCACTACTCGTCTCTTTAATAATCCATTTTAGAATCTAGGTCAGAATCTGCTCCACTCTGATCCAATCCAACAAACTTCCTGTGTGTAATGAATGGTGCCAGGCATTGGTGTGAAAAACAAATCAGCCCTTGACCTCAAGGAACTTGCACTGCATTTGGGGGCATATGCAACATGTATACAGAGAGAAGTCATAACAAGAGCATCTGAGGAGGGAGAGGAAGATAACAAAGGCTTCCAGGACCAGGTGGGCCATGAAGGAGGCCATCTAAGAGGCAGGGAGATGAAAAGAGGACATTCCAGGAAGAAGAGACAGGCAAAGGCATGGGGAGAGGGAATGAATGCCCTGTTCAGGAAACAACAAGAATTCCAGATTGATTGGCATGTTAGGGTAGGTGAAGAAGATCAGTCTGCCATAAAACTGGCAGGGCAGACTGTGGCCAAATGCAAAGAAAGATTTTGTGTGTCAAGCTGAAGAGTTTGTATTTGATACTAAAGACAGAGGTGCCACAAAGCTTCCCGAATTTGAGTGATACAGCCTGGTGGAGAAACTGGAAAGGAGAAAGAGAGGAATCTAGGAGATTGGTGCCATCGTCCAAGGAAAGAGCCACAATGGTGACTGTGAATAAGGGGAGATAAAATGGTAGGTGTGAGATGTGTTTGGAGGTGAAGTCAGTAGGACATGGTGAATACTTGGATGGGCAGGATATGGAGCAATAGAGTCAGGGGTGACACAAACATTACAAACCTGTGTGACTGGAAGGACAGTTGTCCTCATGGAGATGTGACCTAAGAGAAGATATTAACTGACAAAGATAAGAGAGGTCAGGAGAGAATGCACACGAAGCGAGGGGATGTGGTGGATGATCCATTAAACAGAACTGGGGAGGAGCGGTCAGACACACGGGGAAGAACAGGGAGGTGCAAGTGTTAGGAAAAGTGAGAGATGGGAGAGTAGGCAGGAGAAACAGGAGAATCAAAGTCAAGCTCACTGGCCTACAGCTTGAAGGTTCCATCACCTTCCCCTTTCTTTGAAGATTCTCCATCATCAAGCACCTCGGAAAGGAAAGGTTGAACCTGGGCAGTTTGCCTGGGATAGGTGCCTTGTACACCTTGAATTTCCTCGCCATCTCCTCCTGCGTTGGGGGGCTCACTCCCTATCATCCTTTTCATTTTCTAAGCCAAATATCATTCCCTTTGGCATTAAAAATAGAATCAAAGATCCGAGTCGAGAGCCTCTGGCTTCTCTCTGCCACTTGTCATTGCCCCATCAACCCTGAGCAGCACATCTACTGCTTGTTCAATCTTCTTTTGCTCAATAAAGCTTTGCTTTTAAAGCAGTTCTTTTGTGGTCCTGCTTTTCCTGCACCAGAATCAACCCATTTGGAACATCAGCACCTGACACTTTTCTTAAGAGACGATGACATTTTTTAGAAATTCATCCATCTTTTAGCTGTGATTTTGTTACCTTCTGAGTGGGTTGGTGAATTCTCCATCTATTCATACATTCACACTAAAACAGCTCTCATCTAAACTGCTTACATCTTTAGAACACCCTGGCTGGGATGTTCTTTTTCCGTTTGGGCCCAGAAGCTTCTCCATGCCTCTTCGAAAGCCTTCTTGTTGTTTCCCAAAATCAAGGGTATTTGCTACTCTGTGCCAAGTTTTCCTCAGCTCTGAGATGAAATTAGGGTCACTTTCCCCAAACTTCAGCAGTAGCCCCCTGTCCTTTCTTGGTTAGAATTAGGTTCAATATAGAAATTCCTCCCACTGCTTCCTCCATTTTTTGAAGGCAGGTTCCTCTCCTGAGCTTCATGAACTTGGGTTGGTAATATTTAGCTGACAGTATTACAATATAATTGGTTTCCTTTGTAATCCTACATATTTTGCTTTATACACTTAAAAGTATAATTCAGAGAAGTGATCATAGGCTTGACTATAATGTCAAGAGAATCCATGACAGGAAAAAAAAGTTTAAGGACCCATGTTTTAAAGGATGAAATTCTCTTTAAGGAAAATCATCAGTATTGCAGTTTACTTCTAACAGAAAGCTCTGGAAGAGAGTGGAAGAACGGAAGCTGGTATATGATGCTCTACTGGTGGTTGGTATATGATGATCTGACTGCTGATATGTCATGCTCCTATGTCATGTCTGCCAGCAGCTCATCCTCCTTCTGCCCGAGTGGTCTGTAGTGCACTCCCAGGACAATGCTGTCCTTGTTTCCTCCTTGATCTTCATCCCCCCGAACTCTCACTTCTCCTCAGGAACAAAGCTACTTGCTCCACCCCACCTCAAAATTTGCCTCTTCCATTTCTTCTTTTAAAATAAGTTTTATTGTTGCATTTTTTCCATTACTATACTTTTGCCCAGTATCCTTCCCCCTCCCAGAGACCAATCTTAGAGAAAAAAATAGTATTATTAAAGATAAAAAAAGAAAAAAGAGGAAAAACCACTTTAATGGATCAATACATTGAGAAAGTCTGCAGAGGTGTGCAGGGCCCTTGTGGACCTTCCATCCCTCCCTACAGAGGACGATTCTCACATTCCTTCTTCCAATCCAGGCTTGGTCTTTATGACTCTCCCTCGTCCATTTTCTTTTTTTGTGGTCGTTATGACTTAAATTGTACTTATCATACACATTGTTTTCTTGGCCCTAATGACTTCACTCTGCATCAGTTCACGTACATCTTCCCAGGCTTCTCCATATTCATCACAATCATCTTTTCTTACAGCACAGTAATATTCCATTGCACTCACTTGCCACAGTTTGTCTAGCCATTCCCCAACCAATGGACATCTATTTTGTTTCCTTTGTTTCTATTTTTTTCTATCACAAAAAGTGATGCCATGAGCATTTTTATATGTTTAGGGCCTTTCTTCTTTTCAGGGGCCTCCTTGGTATATAAGCCCAGTAACAGAATCTCTGTATTTAAGGGTATGTATAATTATAAATTATGCAAATAATATATCCAAATTGCAAATAATATCTAAATTCCCCCTCCAAAAATGATTGTATAGATTTGCAGCTCCATCCACAATGTACTAATGTGTCTGTCTTCCACAACTTCTCCAACATTGACTATTCCCATCTTGATCATCTTTGCCAGTTTTGCAGAGTGGGATGTGAGACTTCAGGGCGGTTTTGATTTACATTTCTCATTAGGTTATTTGAAGAATTCTTTCATGTGGCTTCATTAATAGTTTGCAATTTTTTTAGAGCTGTTTGTTCACATCCTTTGACCACACATCTATTAGATAATGGCTCCCTGATACATAGATACAGATATAGGTTGTGTGTGTATGTATGTGACTGTTTATTTTGGATATCAAATCCTTATCAGAGAAATTTGATGCAAATTTTCTTTCCATTTATCCACTTCCTTTCTTGTCCTAGAGGCAACATCATCCCTGCAAAAGCTTTGCAATTTCATGTAATCAAAGCGATCTACTTTATCTTTTGTAATGATCTCTCTTTCTCCCTTTTCTCTCTTTCTCTCTCTCTCCATCTCTGTCTCTCTGCATCTCTCTGTCTCTGTCTCTCCCTCCCTCTCTCCTGTCTCTCTCTTTCTCTTTCTCTCTCTCTCTCTCTCTCTCTCTCTCTGTGTGTGTGTGTGTGTGTGTGTGTGTGTGTGTGTGTCTATCTCTGTCTCTGTCTCTCTTGTTTGGTTAAGAATCCATCTTCTACCCATACCTGTGAGAAGTATATGATCCCTCCCTTCTAATTTTTTAAATAGTAAGATCTGTAATTTTAAGGCCATGTGCCCATTTAGAATGTATTGTGGAATGTGGTATATGGGGCTGACCTGAGCCTGATTTTTGCCAGACCGAGTTCTAGTTTTCCCAGCAATCTCTTATCAGAAGAGGGCATTTTTCCTACATAAGTTGTGTCTTATGTTTTATCCAACACTCGCTTATTGAGTGTCCTTGTTTCTGATTTTCCTTTGTCTAATCAGCTCCACTCGTCTACACCTATTTTTCCAACCAATGCCAGACAGTTCTGATGATGACAATTGCTTCATAATATAGTTTGGGGTTCAGAAGTGCTATCTTCCTTCATCCTGACCTCTTTTCATTACTTCTAGTATTTTATTTTTCCAAATGAATTTTATTATTTTATCCAATTTTGTAAAGTATACCTCTGATAACATGATTGATAGAGCATTACAAGTGTAAGTTAGATGGCTAGGTGGTGCAGTGGATAGAGCACTGGCCCCAGAGTCAGGAGGACCTGAGTTCAAATCCAGATTCAGACACTCAACACAAAAACTAGCCATGTGACCTTCTTCAAGTCACTTAACCCCAACTTCCCTCCAAAAAAAAGCAAAAAAAAAAGAGTAGGTTAACATTAGTAGTAGCTTCTCTTTACATATATCAGCATGACCTCTCCATAAGCACTAAACAATCCTCCAGGGAGGAATATTTTGAAATTTGTAATTTTTCAAGAGGTGAGTGGTGAATTTTTTGCAATTGCTCTTTTACCCTCTGATTACAGATATCAGGGCAGCTTTCCTTCAGAATTTCTACTTTTAGTGGGCTGTAATCTCAATGTGAGTGAACAGTGGAATATGCCAGCCAAAGAATCTAAGGAGATCTTGAGCCATGGTGAGAGGGACAGCACTTCCAGATACAAAGAAGTAAGCATTCAACTATTCTTAGCCCTAGTCAAATTTCATCTGGAGTTTGGTGGCATTGGCATTTAAGAAAGACATTTCAGGTCCCTGCTCACTCCTGTCAACCTGCCTGGTTTCAGCTCCAGGAAATCAGATGCTTCTCCCAGGATAAGTTCATCACCACCACATTGCTAACTCAAGCCTTGATTGATTCCACCTCCCTCAGGCTCTTCTCCCCTTGGTTCAGACAACTGGGGAGTAGGGGGGGGCGGGATGGAGGATGGAACTCCTCCCAATAGCTTCCTTTGCAGAGAGCTGAAGCTGGACCCTCGGGTCACCCCACCTTGAATCTGCTGCCCTTCCTGGTTCCAACTCCACAGAAAAAGATGCCACAGAAGGTAGGAATTCAGGAGGGAGCACTTAGTTACTATACAATAACATTAAAGGCTCAGTGGTGCCTTCAAGGGGCAGAGCCAAGATGGTGGGATAAAAGCAGGAACGTGCTTGAGCCCCGCTCCAACCACCTCCAATAACTGTAAAATATGACTCTGTACACATTTCAAAGCTACAGAACCCACAAAGGGACAGAGAGAAACAAATATCCCACTGAAAGCAGCCCGGCAGGCAGACAGGAAGGGTCAATCTCACCAAGCTGGGAGCTGAGTGCAGTCCCACATAAGCTGCACTGGCCCAGACCTGAGGCGGCCCTGACCAGTGGCCCAGACCAGCCAGAGCAGACTTCAGGAGAGTGAATCACCAGCAGGTGAGGCGGTTTCCAGACTTTTCAACCCATAAACACCAAAGAGAAAGTAAAAGGTCAGTAGGGAACGCTGCTGGAATTGGGTGAGAGAAGAGCATGGTCCGGCCCCTACCCCCAGGCAGGAGGTGGTGGAGGAGCAGCAGCTGCAGCTGCTGCCACTTGGCTGGCTCTGGAGCTCCAGGCCTGTGGATCACAGGGGACCCAAGCTCCCATTCAGAGGGTAATCTCTCTTGCTTTGACTTGCTTGGATCTGGGTCGCAGTCTTGGGTGGTGGTCCTGGGGTGAGGAAGTCAGTGTGCCAGAGCATGTGGTGGTTGTAGAGAGGGTGCCCTCCTCACAGCTCAGACAACAGCTCTGACAACATTTGAGAAAACTCCAGCAATTTGGGACACAGCTCTCTCCACTCTGGAAGCAGAGTTCTACCCTGGCAAAGAGCTCAAAAGTCAAGTAATTGGCTGGCAAAATGAGTAAACAAAGGAAGCACAATCAAACAATATAATCAATTTTTGGTGATAAAGACAATCAAAACATGGAACCAGAAGAAGACAATACAGTCAAAACTCCAGCATCAAAAGCTTCCAAGAAAAATATGAATTGGTTACAGGCCATGGAGGAGCTCAAGAAGGATTTTGAAAATCAAGAGAAGTGGAGGAAAAATTGGGAAGAGAAATGAGAATGATGAAAGAAAATAACAAAAAGAGAGTCAACCGCCTACTAAAGGAGACCCAAAAAATAATGAATAACACATAAAAATAGACTAACTCCAATGGAAAAAGAGGCCCAAAAAGCCAATGAGGAGAAGAATGCCTTAAAAAACAGAACTGGCCAGATGGAAAAGGAATTTCAGAAGCTCACTGAAGAGAATAATTTCTTCAAAATTAGATTGGGACAAATGGAAATTAATCACTTTATGAGAAATCCAGATGCTATAAAATAAAGCCAAACAAATTTAAAAATAGAAGGCAAAGTGAAATATCACATTGGAAAAGCTACTGACCTGGAAAATAGATCCAGGAGAGAGAATTTAAAAATTACTGGACTACCTGAAAGCCATGATCAAAAGAATAACCTAGACAACTATTATTTCAAGAAATTATCAAGCAAAATTGCCCTGATATTCTAGATACCAGAGGGCAAAATAGAAATGGAATTCAATCACCTCTTGAAAAAGATCCCAAAAAGAAAACTCCTAGCAATATCATAGCCAGGTTCGAGAGTTCCCAAGTAAAGGAGAAAATATCACAAGCTGTCAGGAAGAAACAATTTGAATATTGTGGAAACACAATCAGGATAACACAAGATCTAGCAGCTTGTACATTAAGGGATCAAAGGAGCTAGGACTAAAACCAAAATTCACCTACCCAGCAAAACTGAGTATAATGTTTCAGGGGAAAATATGGTCATTCAGTGAAATAGAGGGTTTTCAAGCATTCTTGATGAAAAAACCTGAGTTGAACAGAAAATTTTACTTTTAAATACAAAAAGAAAAGCATGAGAAGGTAAACAGAAAAAAAAGAAACCATAAGGAACTTATTAAAGTTGAACTATTTACATTCCTACATGAAAAAATGATAATTGTAACTCATGAGACTTTTCTCAGTATGAGGACAGTTGAAAAGAATATAAATGTGTGTATGTGTGTATGTATATATATATACATATGTGTATATAGGAGGGTGTGTGTATAAATATATATATATCAGTGTGTATATATGTGTGTACACGTATAGATAGAGTACACAGGATGAGTTAAATAGGAAGGTATGATATCTAAAAAATAAAATTAAGAGGTGAGAGAGGAATATATTGGGAGGAGACAGGGAGAGATAGATTAGAGTAAATTATCTCATATAAAAGAGGCAAGAGAAAACTGTTACAATGGAGGGAAAGAGCAGGAAGGTGAAATGGAATGGGACAACCTCACTCTCATTAAATTTGGCTTAAGGAGGGAATAACACACACTCTATCTTACCCTACAGGAAAGTGAGGGTAAAGGGATAAGAGGGGGGCATGATAGAAGGGAGGGCAAATTGGAGGAGAGGATAGTTAGAAACACATACTTTTGAAAAAGGACAGGGTCAAAGTAGAAAATAGAATAAATGGGGGGGTAGGATGGAGGGAAATACAGTTAGTCTTTCACAATATAACTACTATGGAAATGTTTTTCATAACTACACATGTACAACCTATATTTAATTGCTTGTCTTCCCAGTGGGAGTGGGTGAGGAGGGAAGAAGGGAAAGAATCTGGATATCAAAGTTTTAAAAACAAATTTTTTAAAAAGCGTTTTTTACATGCAACTGGGAAATAAGATATACAGGCACTGGGGTATAGAAATCCATCTTGCCCTATTAGGAAGTTAGGGGTGAGATGGGGGAGGATATAAGAGAGAGCAGATTGGGGGAAGGGGTATTCAGTAGGATTACTATTTTGGGGCGGGGGTAGGAGAAAGACAGAAAGAAAATTTGTACAAAATCTTGTGGAAATGAATGTTGAAAACTAACAATAAATAAATTATATATGTGTATATATGTATGTCATGCCTTAAATAGGTATGTCCCAAGTCAGGAACATTAAAGCTGGGCTTGGCTGCCACCCCTTCCCATCTCTTCCTATTCTCAACCCACCCTTGGGCTCCCCCTTCACGCTGCCCTGGATGTTTGCTTTTGTAGCCTATGAACTGTTCAGCCCTTTCCTTTCCACCCTTTGGGAATATGGCTACCCCATTCCCTGCTGCTTTGCAACCTGTTCCTTATTAGATTATTGACCAATAATCAAATAAGTCACCTGAAGAAAAAGAGCAAGAACACAGAGCATCTCATTGGCCCCCTGACTGGCCCAGCTCCCTCCAGGTGATGAGAGAATTGGATGGGAGGAATGCCTTTCAAAGTTACCCCATGTTCTGGCTTTGTCCAAAGTCTCCTTCGCCTTTGGGGTGACTCTCCCATCATCAGATGGCCTTTGCCCACCCTTCTTTACAGAGGTGAGGAGTTATGGAGGGAAACACAGCATACATAGTCAGATAAGATGGGTAGGATGTTGGGTTAGTTCTACTGAACTGTTTTTTCCCCCATGTTTTATTTAATCTTAATTATAAGGGCTGGCTCACTGGAGAGGGAAGCAAATAAATGTAGTAAAAAATAAAGGGTATCAACAGAAATATCTTAAAGAAATAAATGAAGAGCTGTACACATGCTGAATCTTCAAGGGAATGTGGGGATTTCTAATCTTACTGGGGTGGAGACCTTTCCTGGCACTGAAGACTTCTTTCTCTGTGTGCCTGTCTACCCTGAGTGACTCCTGGGTACCTTCTTCTGACTCACTTATGCTGCGGGGACACTGGTAGGGGAGACCATCACCACCCTCACTCTTGGCTCACCTTCTCTGGGTCCGTGCTGCTCTGATGCCATCACTTATTCCCCGTCTCTTATTCCCCGTCTTTTCTGTGATTTGTGGCTGCTGATGCTGACTCCCCTGGGTCATCCTGCTGCCCTCTGAGTGACCTGTCACTCCAATCTCTTGGCGCCTGGTGGTTGCCACAGGGCAGGCATGAAGGGAAGGAAGCTTTGACCAGGTGGGGAGGGAAGGCAAGAGCCAGATTGTGAGGTTGTCAACAGAACAGGGAATGTGATTGTGAGGGACAGGGAGAAAGACTTTGTATTGAGTCAGAGGGTAAGGGGCTTGGGCAACAGGTAGGACTACGTGCTCTCTTGTAGGACTAGGACAGTTTGGAAAAAGGGCAGGTTTGGGACAGACAAGCAACTTGTGAGATGCCTGAGGGACATCCACTGAGAAGTGGGCAATAGGCAAATGGTAACGGGGCTGGAAGTGCAGACTGGGCATTGAGATGTACAAGTCATTAGCACAGAGCTGATAAACCTATTGGTTTAACAAGGGGAGTTGATGAGGGTGCCAAAGGAGAAAGTGCAGAGAAAGAAGAAAAAAGAGAATCCTGGACAGCGTCACAGGAACCTAAATCCTCTGAGGCCTCCACCAGGGTCATCATGGCAACTCTGTCCAGTAGACTGACTCCATCAGCAGTTTGTCTTGGATACCACCCAGACTTCTCTCTTGGTAGCCCTCCAGGATTGTGAGCCACCCTCCCCTCCCCCAAGCCTCAGGACCTTCCTGATGCCCACCACCAGAGGAGTGTTGGAGAGGGAGACCATCCAAACACCCCATCTGGACAGCCCTCCCCCTCGTGGGACCCCAGCCCTGCGGTCTACAGAAGAGCCATTGCCATATCTTGCTTCGTATTGAGAGAAAGGCAGGATTTGCCTCTAATGGATTCTTCTTAGAAAAAAAAAACTGGGAAGCAGTTGAGGACATCTGGCAGAGAAGGGACAGGGGTCTGGGAATGTCTGACTTTGTGCTAATTTTGAATAATGAGGGGGAAATTGCTTGTGTATGTAAATACAGGGAGCCTGGAAATGCCTAATGTCTAGAAGGTCATTGGCAGGAGTTCTGGGAACCAGGGGGTCAGGACTGGACGGGCATTGTCAGTCGCTCAGGAGACTCTGAAAATCTACTTGGTTCTGTAAAAATGACCCAAGAAGAAACATTCCCAGGAGGCCCGGTAAGTATTTCCTGCCCATTTAGAGCCTAGCCACAGCTTCCTGGGAAAGTCAAGCTGTCTTGTCGGTGTCCAATAGACTTGCTATGCACACCAGGAAACATTCAGTAAGGCACCCATTTCCTCATGCTCTCTCTCCTCACCCTCAGGCGGTGGGTGCCCATGTATAGGGCTGTTGGCCCAACCACCATTGGAGCCCATGTTGTGGTTGCCACTGGCCACAGCCTGGAATTAGGGATGGAGAAAGCTGGCCTTCGTGGTGTGAGTAGGCATTGGGCATATGTGACCACACACTACAATGAACTTTCTTCTTGGAGAGTTGGGGCATTCCTGTCCTGGATCCCAGATCAATCCATCGACATTTATTAAACGTGTGCCAGGCGCAGTGCTAAGCGCTAAAACGCGAGGAAACCGCTTCAGTTACTCTATTACGCTTCCCGCTTCCCTCTGTTCGGACCAATGACATCAGAGGGGGCTACGCCGTCTACCCCCATCCCTTCCTCCTCCCCACCCCACACCCCGCGCCCCGTCCGTCCCTCCAGAGTTGGCAAGGAAAACCTCCCGGGCTTCTGGCGTTGTCCTCTGGATGCCTCGGGAACAAAATGACCTTCAGGAAAGATGATGGGTGTGGCCCTGGGGCCAAGAGCCAGTGCCCCTGGTGAAAGTCGGTGAAGCTGACTTCAAATCCCGACTCTTACTAATGTACCGCGCGACGCTGGACCGGCTCCGCACCCCCTGCTCCCCCGGGTTTGGGTTCTTCCTCTGACCAACGATCTAACCCTTTACGGCTCTGCTGGAGAAAGATCCCGGGTCCCAGAGGGACCACAGCCGGGCCGTGTTCCCGAGGACCCTAAGAGAGTCACGGGATCACACTGTCTACAGCCGGCAGAAAGTCTCCGGCCCTGCGGTCAGAAGAGATTCTGAAGCAGGGAAGCCTCTGGGGCAGGGCCTGGCAGGTACCGACCAGAGAGAAACAACGACTATTGTCCTGGTGGCCGAGCGCTACCTCCCAGTGCTGGCCCAGGGTTCGGACTTCCAGGAAACGGAGCGTGCAGGCCAATGGCCTCCGGGGGAAAGCTGGGCGTGGGGCCTGGTTCTGAGGCCTGGTTCTGAGGCCCTGCTTCAAAGGGATGGAGAAAGGCTGGAGTCAGCCTTCTCCTTGACCGCTGGACGCTCAGCCCTTTCTGTCTCCCGCGGCAGAGACGAGTCTTGTTCTCCAGCGAGACAGGAGGGCTGGAATCAGGCTGGGGGCAGAAGGAGCAGAAATCCTGAGTGAGTAGCATCACCATCCCAGAAGCCACGGCCTGGGAGTCTGGAGACCACCCCTGGTCTGGATTCACATCTCCAGACTCCCAGGCCTGGAGACCTTGAACATGTCGCTGCATCTCCGGTCTTTTAGTGGCTCCCCAGTACCAAGTCTAGTGCCTGGCCGGCAGGGCCTGGCCCATGGGCGATCCCTTCCTCACTGGGCTGCTCTCTCCTGGTGGATCAGAGAAGGGATCTGGGCTCTGACTGTATGAACCAATCAAGATCGAATTAATCATAAGAACAATAAATTAGCTAGTATTTACAAAGTGCTTCACAAATGGTCCTCACAACACCACTAGGAGGAAGGTATTATTCATAGACCCATTTTATATCTGAGAAATCTGAGGCTGAAGTTGTGACTTGGATAAGGTCACACAGTATCTTGAGTCAGGATTTGAACTCAGGGCTTCCTGACTTTCCAGTCACTGCCTCTCTCTCTCTCTCTCTCTCTCTCTCTCTCACACACACACACACACACACACACACACACACACACACACACACACACCCCTCTGTGATAATGGATTTCAGTCTAGAGAGAAACCATAAAGGGCTTAAACTGTCTCCCTAAAAAAGGCCACATTTTTGGTCAATTGTTCCTGATGTTACTGTGTGGCTTCTACACAGGGTAGAGTTCCCCTGTAGACAGCACATACTTCTGCCATTCTAACTGTACTTTGGCTCTGTTTTTCACAAGTTTGCAAAACATGACGAAGGCAGACGAGTGTGGAGCTACTGCTGTCCCCAACGGCAGGAAAAAGGTCATGGTGCATTGGGGGAGCTGGCCCACAATGCCACTCCCACCTGGGTGGCAGGTCTACACACATCCTCAGCCACTATGTTGTTTGGATTATTGTTAATAATACAAGCTGAAATACTGTACATGATAGGCATAAATACATAATACATACATAAAGACATAAATCCTATCATTGGATTTTGGTAAAATATCAGATTCAGTACCGGAAAAAATCCTCGAGACTATTTAGTCCTCCCTCCTCAGCCAGAGGCACCTGAATGCACAGAGTACCACCCTGGAGTCAGGAAGACCTGAGTTCAAAGTTGGCTTCAGACACTTACTAGCTGTGTGACCCTGGGCAAGTCATTTCCCCCTCCTTAACTCCATTTCCTCATCTATAAAATGAGCTGGAGAAGGAAATGACAAAGCCTTCCAGTATCTCCACCGAGAAAATTTCACATGGGGTCACCAAGCATTGGACGTGACTGACAGATGACTGAACCTCATTTTATAGATGAGAAGACTGAGGCTTTATTGAAAGTACTCCTTTCCCCCCACCACCACCCCTTCCCTGGGGGCTTCTCTCTGGGGCTCCTTCCTCCTAGAGCCTCTGTGTAAGGAAGAGGCCCAAGCCCACCATGTCTCCATTTCTCTCCAGCCTGCACTCCGGACTCGTTCCATGGAGCTCTCTCTGCCAATGCCCCCCTGGCTCCAGATGCCTATTTTCCTACCCCCACACCCTTCAGCTCCCTTCTCTATATTATCTTCCCCAATAGAATTTAAGCTCCTTGAGGCAAAAACTTTCTTCTTGTATTTGAATTTCCAGTGCTTAGCACAGTGTCCAACCAGCCCTAAGTGACTTAACCAGCTTCTCACAGCTAGTAAGGGTCTGAGGGAGGATTCAAGCTCAGGTCTTCCTGACTCCAGGTCCCACACTCTGCTGTGCTTTCTCAGGGCCTGCTTTAGGAAGATGGGCTGTTTGGGCAGCCGATGAGGGGCTGCTTGGGGTGGAGGAGGTGTACCAGTGAAGATTAGTCGCCTGGACTATTGTCTTGATGGACAAGAACTGAATGGGGAGGAGGATTCGGCACCCTCATTCGTCATGACCCATGATGTAGATTAGAGGTGTTCACCTTGCAGCCTGCTCTGTGAGCACGGGCTCTTCTGCTTAAATAGTCCATCAGAAATAGCACAGCAGAGCTGCTGTGAACATCAAGACTGGTTTGACAAAGATTGGAGGGAAATTCAGAAGCTGCTAAGAAAAAACAAGAACTCATTCCTAGGTAGGAAAGCAGCCTTTGACTACAGGGAATTCAGAGAGATGCAGGATTCTTGGCTCAGTGAGCAAATGGAGGAAGTTCTCTTTTACACTGATGGTAATGGTCCCAAGCACTTTGTGCAGCTCCGAGTCACTCAGACCCAGTTCACTACATGTCTGGTTATTGTCCCATGGAGCCATTGGCCCTCCTCAAAAACAAAAGAAAAACAGCAAGCCCTGAAAAACAGTTCCATGACCGCAGGCTTGGCCAGGTTCTGGCTAGGAAACCATACTCTCACGCTGTCCCGATCACCCATGGAGTGAGGCAGGGATATCTGCTTGCTCCCATGGTTTTGTCAACAGGCAGTCACAACTTCACAAAACTTATGTTAAAACTATATTTATTACAAGAGAAATTAATGCACTTATGGAACCCAAAGGGCTCACAGTCCACGCAGAGTTTGCATTTTTATAACAGCAGGACAGAGGAAAGAGGGTATCCCAGGAAGGGACGTGGCATGGATGGGGAAAGGTGGGACAAGGACAAGACCCCTCCCCAAAGGTAAGAGCAAGGCCATGACAAAAACACATTCTTTTCCCCTGGGAACTGCTAGAGCATGAAGATAGGAGGCTCTGCTCACCTACAGGGTCCCAGCTGCACAAAGATCCCAGCCTGGTGCAGACTGGCTGGCACCTGTTCTGCCTCCCAAGGACACACCAGTGTCCAGTGTGGGGTGCAAACAGCCCATTATGTCAGCTCAGGGGAGGCTTCATCCTTGACACCCTCAGAGCCTCCTGCATGGTCTGGTGTTGCGGGACCACCCAAGGGCCAGCCTCAGGTGTGTGCGGAGATGTAAGAGAGAGAAAGTAATCAGAGGAAAGTTCAGGAAAGGACCATGAACCCCATTTAGTGATTATAGAAGTTTATTGTTACTCTATTCAGCTGGCAGGAGGGCTGAGGGAGCCTGCAAAGTAATTATACAGCCAGAAGAACACAAATCAGGCGTCAGTTATGCTAACTAGGTGAGTGAGGGTGGTCCTAGGGAGGAGTTAAGGAGTGGTCAGTGCTTAAAGGGACATGCACTTTCCATATCTACTGCGCAGGCATGTTACCCATAATTCAGTGGTAAAAAGTG
>JAQQSW010000608.1:0-34498 GCA_028646575.1 Pseudocheirus occidentalis
CCCTGCTCTGTCAAGGAGCTCAGACAGTAATAGGGGAGTCAGCAATCACACAACAATGAACAAACAAGCCATATACAAGAAATTCTGTAAATAATCAACATAAGCAGGGTGCTAGAAATTTTCAGGAAAAGGCAAACTTTCCTATAGATGGTGGGATTTTGGCTGAGACTTGAAGAAAGCCAGAAAAGTCAGGTGGCAGTAGTGATGAAGGAGAATGCACCTAGTAGGGGGGACAGTCACTTGAAGAATATGCCTAAATTTGGGAGAAGGAATATCTCATGCTAAGAACAGCAAGAAGGTCAGTGTTGCTGGTGTGAGGAGTATATATCATAGGCCTGAGGGAGGTGCAGGGGGTGGGGGGAGTGTGTAAGTTATAAGGAAGAGGAGGAAAGTAAGGGTCAAAGGATTTTCTATTGAATCCTGAGTTGATTAGGGTGTCACTGGATTTGATTGAGGAGAAAAGCAGGGGTGGGGGAGAGCACATGGTCAGACTTTGTTTTAGGAAGATGATTTTGAGGTAGGACAGAATGGAATGGGGATGTACTGGGGGTAGAGGCCCCAGCCATGAAGCTATTTCAGTATTCTCTTGCATGACTTGATAAAGTCCTGGTCCAAGGTGGTGGCACTGTCAGAGAAGATGGGGTGGGGTATGTTTGAGTTGTTGACAAGTCTTGTCAACATGTTGGTTTTGGGGTATTGGGAAGTTCAATAGTGAATGATGACACGTGGGTGTGGGCCTATGTTAAAAAGAAGGGTCTGAGGGGAGGGGGCTAGAGAGAGTTCAATTTTGGACACCTTAAACTTAAGATGTCTACAGGAAAGCAATTTGGATGCATCCAATAGGCAAGATGGAGATGCAAGACTGGAGGCCAGCAAAGGTTTGGACTGGACAAGCTGATGGGAGAATCATCTGCATAGAGATGATCATTGAACCAAAGGGAACTGATGAGAGTACCAAAGGAAATAGTACTGAGCTAGAAGGGAAAGCAGCCCAGGACAGAGCCCAGTGGGTTACCGGGCATGACTGGATGAAAATCCCCCTAAGCATACTGAGGAGCAGAGGTCATGGTGAGATTCTCAGGGGCAGAGATGATCTTTTATGTTTCTTTCTTTTTCCAGTGCTTAGTACAGTTCCTGGCACATAGGAGGCAATGAATAAATGTTTGTTGACTGATTAAGAGGAGATCCTGGAGAAAATAATGTCACAATAACTTAGAGAGACAAAAGCATCTAGAGAAGGGTCAACAACAGGGTAAAGGGCTGCCAAGTGATCAGGAAAGTGGAGGATTAAAAAAAGGACATTGGATTTATCATCTAAGAGATGGTTAGCAACAGTAGTGAGAGCAATTTTAGTTGAATGATGAGGGCAGAGAGTTCTGTAGAGAGTTAAGAAGAGAGAGGAAAGCAAATAGATGTGACTATTGTAAATGGCTTTTTCAAAGTGTTTAGCAACAAAAGTGAGGTGATTGATGGGATGATAATTAGAGGGTATGGATAGATCCAGGGGAAATTTTTTTAATGATGGGGGAGACATACATATGTCGTGTGGCGGGGAGGTTGGGGAAGGGAGCAGCCAGTACACAAGAAGATCCTGAAGTAAGAGAATGGGGATGACAGAGGGGCCTGTCTACTCGAAGAAATGACTGGAAGAGGACCACTTCTGCAGAGAGAGGGATTTTTCTCAATAGGGAGTAAATACATCTCTATGTGTGAGAGAGGGCTAGAGGGCCAAAAGCATCTGAGTGATGTGAGAGGAAGTGGAGGGGAGAAGAAGGAGATCTTGGGGAATGACCTCAGTATTGTCAGTTAGATATGAGCCAGGTTCCTAGCTGAGAGGGTGGGTGGGTGGGAGAAGGAGCCATGGGGGTTTAAGGAAGGATGAAACTTTTCTAAAGAGCCGTTGTGGTGAGTGGGATAGTAATTTAATTAAAGAAGTCAAAAAGATTGCCTTGAGGCTTCAGGAGGAGTTTTCTCATTATTGGGGAAAACTAATCACTGTATTACAGTGTATTAGTAGGGAAGCAAGAGTCATGGATCAAACCCTTCTAGATGTATACCCTTTTACACCCTTCTAGATTTTGTTCCCTTTTTAATGCTTTTCTGAGGAGAGTAAGTTTCTACCACTACGAGCCTCACCTTGTCTCTTCTGTATCAGTTCTTGCTTTCTTTCCTTATTCATATGAGATACTTACTCCTTTTTAATCTCTCCCTATACAATAGTACTTTTTAGAATCACCCATCTTTCACAGTTTAACCCAAGCCTTTCTTACAAACTATCCAAAGTATGATGACTGTCATAAGAATTCTGATAATACTTTAACACGTAAGAAGTAAACAGTCTGACCTTATTGAGCACTTTATAATTGTGTTTAGTGTTTACTTCATATTTTTCTGGGGTCTTATATGTCAAAGTTTCTTTTTTCCCCAAAATTTTCTTATATGTCAAAAATTCTGCTCTTTTTTTGTAAATACCAGAAAGTCTTTCAATTTGTTAAATGTCCATTTTTTTCATTCTGGATTATACTTAACTTTGCTAGGTAAATTACCCTTGGTTGAAACACCAGCTCTTTACTCTACAAAATATACTGTTCCAAAACCTATGGCCCTTAAACTTAGAAGCTACTAGGTCTTGTGTAATCCTGATTGTACCTTCATAATATTTAGATTTCTCCTTAACCTGGGACTTTTTAAACTTGACTATTTTATTCTTGTAGGTTTTCCTCCTACAATCTGATGGGTGGTGATTGGTGGTTTTTTTCTATTTCTGCCTCACCTTCTTCTTCTAGAACTTCAGGGCAATTTTTAAAAGTAGTCTTATAATATTGTATCCAGGTCCTTTTTTTGTCATAATACCAGATAGTCTCATTATTTTTACATTATTACTCCTCCCTTTATTCTCTAGAATAGTTTTATTTTTTGATGAGAAGTTTTGCATTCTCTTCTATTTTTTCTTCTTTTTGGATTGGGTTTATTATTTCTCAGTCTCTTAGAAAATCATTAGTTTTTTCACTTCCCGGCCATCTTGGCGGCAGGTCTCTGGCTGAGGGTCCACCCTCGCAGCAGGCAGGAAGATGGTGGCCGCAAAGAAGACGAAAAAGTCGCTGGAGTCCATCAACTCGTGGCTCCAGCTGTTCATGAAAAGCGGCAAATACATGCTAGGCTACAAACAGACCCTGAAAATGATCAGACAAGGCAAAGCCAGATTGATCATCTTAGCCAACAACTGCCCAGCCTTGAGGAAATGAGAGATCGAATATTACGCTATGTTGGCCAAAACTGGTGGGCATCACTATACTGACAATAACACTGAATTGGGTACAGCATGCGGGAAGTACTACAGAGTATGTACTCTGGCTATCATTGATCCAAGGTGATTCTGATATCATTAGAAGCATGCTAGAACAGACCAGTAAAAAGTAAACTATATAAAAGTATACTTTAATAAACCAGACCAAAACTTGTTTTAAAATTTAAAAAAATCATTTGCTTCCCTTTGCCCAATTCTAGTTTTCACAGAAATATTCATTCCTTAAGTAGTTGCTTCTCCATCTCTAGTTGGTTGACTTTTTTTCTTAATTTTCTTAGATTGCTCTTATATTCCTGGTTTCCTTGATGTTTCTTATTTTATTTTTAAGGTAGTTTCTAAGGATTTAAAGGGTTCTTCCAAGAACTCTTTTTGGGCTTGTGATCATTTGATGTTCTTCACCAAAAAGGGAGTAGCTTTTTTTTAGCTCTACTATATTCCTCTGAATATGAACCTGATCTTCTCTATCTCCACAGTAGCTATCTATGGTTGAAGTATTTCTCCTTTGTGTATACATTTTTATTTTCATTTGTTTCATTTTATTTTTAGTAGCCCATTATTATAATCAAGTTCCAGTCTGGAGGCATAAGGAGTGATTCTCCATGACTCAGGTCATACTTTACTGTTATTTTTCTGAACTCTCTCCCAGGACCCTTCTTTGGACTTTCTTCTCTACTTCTAAGCCACAGGTAGAACTCCAATTCACTTTCACATCAGATAAGCTTAAATTTGAGAAAGAAAAATGTTAAATAATATCCCTTATATATTAAAAGAACTAGTAGATCTTTATTTTTTATTACAGCTACATGAGAATAAAATTAACTCTAATTAGCTCTAAAATGTGATTGGTAAAAATTGCTGTGTAAGATAAAAGCACTTAAGATCATATTCACATATTCCTATTTTTCCTTTTTAGACCTAATTCATACTATCAGAGTACATAACCAATAAAGGATATGAATTATTTTATGTTAGTTTACTGGGAAATTTAATATTATTTTTCATCTAACATTAGAAGATGTACAGAAATGTACACAAACTACTTAAAATTCACCTTGAGATATCCCCAGTGACTAAAGGAATTTTAGAACTAAAAGTTTTTTTAAAATATGGTCATCAGATTTTTAATTGAGATTCAGATTAGGTATATGTATATATGCATGTGTATGTGTATGTGTGTGTGTGTATATATATATGTATGTATGTATGTATGTATGTATGTATGTATATATTCCCCCTTTGGCTAAAACACTTTGTGAAATTTCAATTAGTTTGTTAAGTAATACTTTGGGGAATCTATGTTACTTAAAGACATCTTACACCAGCTCAGTTCTAATAAAGCTCAGTTTTAAAAGTTTGTTTCTGCTATAAAGAAAAAAGTCAGGAAAATAGAGAATACTCACTGACTTTCGAGCAATAAATGAAAGGGTAGACTATGGGAGCCCTTCATGCCTCCCTGCTCCCTCTATGATTTCAAAAGAATGGGCTTTGTAAATAATCAGTTTTAAAGACTGTTTTAAAACTACCCCATTACATAAAGACAATTGTCAGTATTTTGCTTTTTCCTTCCATCACAAGGGGTATAAAAATAGATCTTCCATGTGCCAAAAATTTGTTGCACAGGCATTACAAACTATAGGAGATTAATATCCTTGTCCATTATTCATGAAGGACACCTCGTGCACACATCCTTCAAAGGAATCTTTACAACAAATACTTCAAGTCACTCAGGTTAGTCTGTCTCAGCATGGGTTAGTCATAGCCACTGCTGAAATTCAGTTGCAACCGCCATACAATTATTTAGGACATAAAATGAGAGATAAAATTGAGCCTCAAGAAATAGTAATTCAAAGAGATAACCTGAAAACATTAAATGACTTTTAAAAAAAATTTAAGAGCTATAAAATTTGGTGTAGAACACGCCAGCTCATTACTATAAGGATAGACTCAACCCCCAATTCCTTTAAACCTTAGCAAAAAGATAACATGCAATGACCAGCTCAGACTCTCCCCATCCATATTCATCAACCTTATGTTAAAGCCCAAATTGAAATGCTAATCTAAGAAGACCCTTCCTGGTAAAGCTTATTAAATGTGTATCAAGGACCTTTACATAATACAAACAAATACCTTATTTTACAATTTATTTCCAATCAACAATGGATCGTTCCACAAATAACATTCTTCTCTCTTTTTGGAGTGGATAAGATTTTTACTGAAGCCACAGATAGCTAGAGATATTTCTACCTCCCTTTCATCTGCCCAAAAGAATGAAATGTTTATTGTTGTACGTCTTTTAAAAGAACATCTTCAATCCCTTAACATTTTTGTGGATAGTAAGTATTGTTTTTATACTATAAAGAACACTGAAACAGATTTCAGTAATCAAGAGTTATATCAATTATTTTTACAGTTGCAACAAGTGGTTAGAAATGGAAAAAAATCCTTTTAATATTTGTCATGTTTACTCTCATACATCTCTGCCTAGGCCCATTCAACAAGGAGATGCTATAGGTGATAAATTAACAATGCAAACTTAGCCAACACTTATTTCTTTATCTCTACATTCAAAATACAAGGATGTTAATGAAGTGATTTCACACTTACCCAAGAACAGGCCAGGCAAATAGTCAAATCATGCACAAAATGCCTTCCTTACATACCACCTCTCTCTTCCACCACTGTTAATCCTACACGTTTAAAACCTAATTGTTTTTGGCAAATGGATGTTACTCCTTATACTACCTTTAAAAAATATTAAAATATATCCATGTGGCAGTGAACATTTTTTCCTCATGCACTTTTGTTTTGGTAACTTTAAAGGCTGGGTAATCTTTGCTGTTTAAACCTAAATAAGAATTGAGAATGTCAACTACCAAATATTTGCATTCATATGAATTTGCACATAACAATATTTGGAGTGAGATAAGTATTATCAAACACGTTTAAATTTGTGATCTAAGCAATCTGAACATGAAAGCTGAGTTTTCTTGAATCTAAAACTTAAATTTAATTTTTTGAGCCAAATATCAGCATTGTAGTTCTTTTTAGATTGAAGGTTAACAATTTATAATAACTATGACTTACAAACCAATTTAAGATGAATGAGAAAAGGGAAAGAAAACTTTCAGTGTATTATTAGAAGTCTCTGATTTAGTTTTTATTGTTGCTATTTCTTCAAGAATTGACTTTTTTTAGAATATTTTTCCCTAATATAAGATACTATGTAATTGTGTATTTAAATAATGGAGAGTACTCTCCCTGTAACATCCCTCAGAAATGAAAAGGCAACAGTCAATGACTATATTTCCATTCAAAAAATTTAAAACTTGGATACATTTTAATCATTTTTGGTTTCTTTGTAACTGTGGAACCTCCCATTCATCTAACTTAATAAGGCTATGTTATATGGAGAGAGCAAAATTATTGTGTTTCAGTTTTATATGATTGCACCTAGCTACATTTTAGTAAGAAGAAGCATTGGTTTTTTTTTCACTCCCTTTCCATTGTTCTTCATTCTTAGATACCCCTAAAGAAATAAAAAATTATTCATTCCCCTGTAAATACTGGCAAATAATTTCAATATTTATGTGACACCATTTTAAAAAGTAAAAAGGGGGACTTGGACTTGTATACCACAAGGGCAATTAGCTTTATATACCCTAAATTTTAAAGCATTACTAAAAATAGGTATATACCAGCAGAAAAACAATTTGAAATCTTCCAAAATAAGCATATAACTCAATGAAGTCATGGAAAAAACCTGCCCCTTAATTATGTAGAAACATGGTTGTGCTTATATTTTTTTTTAGATGGTGATGAACGACCACTGAAGATGCCAACACTGAGTGTTCAAGCCTGTTGCATGAACTCACCTCTCAGATGCAGAAACAGTGAATATGATCTGGAGATCGATCCCTCATACACAGGATGATACAGCCTTCTATTGGAACATGAAACAATTTCAGACTTTGGGGGAGACTGCACTTCAAGAAATATCTGCTTCTCTAATAAGAACTGAATTTTGGATTTTTTTAAATCACAGGACAATTTGGCTTCTTCTTTAATATCAGCCACCTTTTTCTCTATTTCTCTGGTAAGTGGAATACAAACTCCTAAAATTGTGAATGAATTGGCAAGGAATGTGACCTTGGCTTTGAAAATCCAAGACTCTCTATATAAGACATACGGTGTAAAATTAATTTGTTATAAAATCAATTTTTTGGAACACTTAGAAACACTTAAGACCAGAATCCTTCTCCAATGTGATTATGGATACACCTATCTACGTATGGACTGTTAATCACATCGATTATACTCTTGTTCAATGTATATCTAGTAGAGATCTTGTTGAACAAACTTCCAACTAATTTCACTTATGCCTGGTATCAAATATCAGGGTTATATGAATTGCATCAAATTTCTGATTTCTAAAAAAAAAGGGGTGGGGGAAAGATTTGTCAGATTTCTTCTTACTAAATTCACTGCCCTAATATTGTTAATGGTTTCAACTGCTGTGTCTGCAATTCAAACTGCACAACAGGTTAATAAATTATCAAAAAATGTTTTATACCCTTTAAGACACAACATGATATAGATAAGGATCTTTTGTGTAATATCAGTTTATTACAACAATTAGTATTTGTGCTTAGGTGATGAGCTTAAAGCATTAAAAACTCCACTGTTACTTAGATGTGATTATAAATATGCATATATTTGTATTACCCCTAGCATATATAATTCCTCTCATCCCACCACCACATATGACAGAATCAGAGGCCACTTATTGGGAGAGTAGCATAATTCCAATATCACAATGCAAAGCTTTCCATCAGATTATTAAGAGACTGAACATAGCGAGATCCCTGGGATTGATCCAGGAGTTACAAAAAAAATTATTGATACATTGAAAAAAATCTGCATTTCAGAATATAGTAGCTCTTAGTATGCATCTGCATTCTATATTAATCATTATAACAGTCTGTTACACATTTTGACCTTGCATTATAGAAATTATGTCACATAACATTCAGGCTTTAGGCGCTGAATTGCATGCATTTAATTTTTTTTATCAAAAAAGGGGGAATTTGTGGAGAGCCAAAACACTTGATTCAATACCTAGATAACCCTGGGTGGTCAGCTCTAAGTGTGATACCTTTGATGACCTCGGCTTCTGCTTCTCAAGTGTATCCTTTGAAGATGCGGCTGTATAAGGATGTTACTTGAGTTTTGAGATCAGATTCTTTACCCTAATATTTTAATCACCCAGATGAAAAATCTTTATTAAATTTTCCATTCTGTGCTACTTCCAGGATATGACAGACTAAGATAATGAAAAGAAATCTGGAGTCCTGTTCCTTTGTCTCAGTGCTCTATAAAAACCTTGTCCTAAGAATACAAAAAAAAGCAGAGTTCTTCCTTGAATTACCCACTTGGCCTGGTTCATTCGTATTGACATCTCCAACCATGCTTAGTGTGGGACACCGAGTTGCTCTTTGCCCTTGAGAAATCAAATCAAGAATTTTCTCCCCACCCAAACCAGAGCAGAGCACAATGGCTTTTCCACAGCAGGGGGCATCTAACTAAGATTGTTAAGAAAGTTCATCCATTCCCATTATTAGTAATGTCCATTAAGAGACCAGACTTTTGAAATCAGGCCTTTAGAAAAGAGGAGGGAATTCTGGATCTCCTCAAATCATTGGTTATCATTTCTCTCAATTTTCCAGAGGAGGAAACTGAGGCCCGAAATCCTAGGGACAGAAAGAATATTACAGCATATGAAGAAGTTTAGGTGACAGAGGTAAAGTGACCCATTCTTATTTATTCTAAATGTCATTGGTCTATACCTGGCAGATCCTCAGAGGCATCTAGTATTATGGCCTCAGTTTACAGAGAAGGAAGCTGAGACCCAGGGAATGGAATTGGCTTCCACATTTCATACTAAAGATCCTAGCTGGAAGGGATATTCCTGGTAATCTAGTCAAAATCAATGAGTTTATAGAGGAAAAGACTGAAGCCAAGACCCTTGATGAGACTTTCCTGAGAAACCACAACCATCTAGTGGCTTGGACTGGATTTGAACTCAGGTATTTGTATCTCTGAAGTCTGGCAAGAAAGCCACTCTATCCTGCTGACTCCTGTACTCTCATCTCTCCAGATGTACTAAGACTGAAGTGGAAGAGGTTTCTTTTAATTTGAAAAGAAATGGAATTTCTCCGAAATGTAAAGTTCCTTGTAATAAATATTCAATGGATACTTGAATGGAATTTTTTTACTTCCTGTATACATAAAATTTATGTTGAATAAGTGAATTCCCTGAGCCCAATTTTGTCTTTTGATGAAATGAGAGGATGTTCATAAAAGTTTAGGTAACAACATATCAATGCCTTTAAAAAAAAACTCCGGTTCTGCCCCAAAGAGGATGTAAAAGTCTGCAGGCATCTTATTATTGAAACAACTTACATCCTATAATATTCACGTGCAATAGAGGAGAACTATGGGTATAAGGTGGTGCTATTTCCCTGCTATTCTAAGAATAATTTTTGTCTGTCAGTGTCTGACATAAACTTAATATTTCCTCATTACCTCACTCAACACATTTGACAACAGATATACACATCCCTGTGCCAAGTAAGATGATAAAAATAGTAAAAGTACAAACTGTTTTTGAAACATGGGACTTTAATAAAATTATTAAATTACCCAGAAATTGTGTCTCTCAAATTTTAAAATGTCATTTCATGATGGTGTGAGGCATACACGACCTTCAAAATTGTAGATTTGTACAATTCTCGTTAAGGCATTCATATTACTGCTCTGCTACCTAAATAGAATAACTTTAAACATCAGCCAAGATGCCATTGGCTTTCATTTTCCTGGTATAAAAGCCCCCCAAACTATTAGTAGTCAATCTGATATATTTAGAAAAGCACTGTGATTTTCCTCAAAGTATACTTTTCTATATTCTAATATTAACAGAGTTATAATATTGATTCTGTGCTGAGACTTCTTAATGGAGAGACATTGGCCAAAGAAAAGGTCACCCTAGCTGTTGGGACTAAAGTCCCAAATCTTTTAGCACATGTGGAAATAAAAGAATAAAAAACTTAAAGACTAATCCCTTAGGCTTCAGTCTTAAAAACTTCTGGAGACCATATTTTCATCTGGAACACAATACTGAATTTTGCTGGGTAGGTGATTCTTGTTTTTAATCCTAGGCCCCTTGATCTCCAGAATATCATATTCCAAGCACTTTGATCCCTTAATGTAGAAGCTGCTACATCCTGGCTTATCCTAATTGGGTTTCCACAGTTTTCAAATTGTTTCTTCTTGGCAGCTTGTAATATTTTCTCCTTGATCTGGGAACTCCAGAACCTGGCAATATCATTCCTAGGAGTTTTCTTTTGGGGATCTTTTTCGAGAGGTGATTGATGAATTCTTTCAACTTCTATTTTGCCCTCTTGTTCTAAAATATTGGGGCAATTTTCCTTGAGAATTTCTTGAGGGATACTTTCTAGGTCCTTTTTTTGATCATGGCTTTCAAGTAGACAAATGAATTTTAAATTATCTCTCCTGGATGTATTTTCCAGGTTAGTGGTTTTTTTAAGGAGATATTTCACATTGCCTTCTATATTTTCATTTGTTTGGGTCTGTGTAATAGCATCTTGATTTCTCATAAAGTCATTTGCTTCCATTTGTTCCACTCTAATTCTGAAGGAATTATTCTCTTCAGAAAGCTTTCAAGATTCTTTTTCCATCTGGAAAATTTGACTTTTTAAGGTATTCTTCTCCTCATTGGCTTTTTGGGCCCCTTTTGCCATTTGAGTGAATCTATTTTTGAGATGTCGTTTTCTTCAGTCGGGTTGTTGACTCTCTTTTCATGTAAAAGAAATCATAAGGAACTTACTAACGAGGAACTATTTACATGCCAACACGGAAAAATAAAAATTGTAACTTATGAAACTTTTCACAGTATGAGGATAGATGGAGGAAATGCAACTGTATATTTAGGTATACAAACACATACACAGGAGTTTATTTATATATATACAAATATACACATGTATATATACATGTATATGTATATGTGTGTGTGAATACTTATCTGAGTTTGTGTGTATATGTGGGGACATAGAGGATACAGGATCAATTGAATAGGAAAGGAAGAGTGGGGGGCAGAGCCAAGATGGCAGCATAGAAGCAGCAAGGTCCCGCAGCTCTGATGCAGCAAACCTAAACAACCATAAAATATGATGGTGGACAAATTCTAGGACTCTCAAACTCACAAAAATACAGAAAACACATCTCTCTCGCTGAAGGGAGCACCACAGCAGGGGCAGCAGGATGCGAGCCAAGGCCAGCCCAGCCTGACATCTAAACCAAACACAGCCAGGCCCCAGGGTGGTGCAGAGGAGCTGAGCCAAGCCACGGCCAGTCTACAAGAGAGAAGATTTACAGCTTCCAGCAACTCCACATCTAGCAAGGCATGAAAAATAGGAATTAGATAAAGGCAGCTCGTAGTCAGGGCTCATCAAGCAGACCTGCAGGCCGGGAGCCGAGACCAGCACAGCCTGAAACCGACATGAGGCCAGGCTCCAGGGCAGCCAGGACGAGCCGAGCCTCCCAAGCCACAGTGTGAGTCTACTTCAGAGAAGATCTAAAGCACCTTGAGCAATTTTCACATCTGCTAAGACAGGACTAGAGGTCAGTGAAAGTGAGTGAAGCTTTCACACTATATTTGGGGGAGGAAAATCAGTTGGGCCAATTTACCCCCAGGGCAAGGAAACAGAGGGGGAAGGGCAGGAACGGCTGTAACCAGCCACTGTTCCCACTGGGCTGCTTCAGATCCCCTGGCCTGCGGACCCTGCAGGGGGACTGAGTCAATTGATCAGGGCCAAGTGCTCTTGTGTTGAGCAGCCTGGATCTGAATCGTGGTCTTGGTTGGTGGTCCTGGGGAGCGCTTTCAGCAAGCCAAAGCTGGGGGGTCTGCAACACCCCCCTAATAGCTTGGGCAGCTGGGGAAACCCCAGCGATTTGGAACAGAGCTTTCCCCCCTGGAAGCAGAGTTTCACAAAGCTAAAACAACCAACCAGTTAATTGACTGGCCAACATGAGGAAAAGGAAGTAAAATAAGAACAGCAGTAAAACTATAGAATCCCCTCATTATTGTCATTCTCCTGAATGATGCATTTAATATTTCTGCCTTTCTGTACTGAATTGTAAGGTTTTTAGACCAATATACCTCATGAATATAGATGCAAAAATCTTAAATAAAATATTAGCAGAATGGCTACACTAACTTATAACTAGAATAATACATTTTGACCAGGTTAGATTTATTCCAGGAATGCAAGGATGGTTCACTATTAGGAAAATCATCAGTATCATTGATCATATCAACAATAAAATTAGGAAAAACCATATGATTGTTTCCATAGATGCAGAAAATACCTTTGACAAAATACAACATCCGTTCCTGTTAAAAACACTCGAAAGTATATGAATAAGTGGAGTTTTCCTTAGAATAATAGGTAGCATCTACCTAAAGCCATCAGAAAGCATTATATGAAATGGGGATAAATTAGAAGCATTTCCAATAAGATCAGGACTGAAACAAGGATGCCCACTATCACCCCTCTTATTCAATCTGTACTAGAACCATTAGCAGCAGCAATTACGGAAGAAAAAAAAATCAAAGGAATCAAATTAGGCAAAGAAGAGGCTAAATTATCACTCTTTGCAGATGACATGATGATATACTTGGAAAATCCTAGAGAATCAAGTAAAAAATCTTCTTGAGACAATAAATAAATTTAGCACAGTTGCTGGATATAAAATAAACCCACATAAATCCTCAGCATTCCTATATATTTCCAATGAAGCCCAACAGCAGGAGATAATAAGAGAAACCCCATTTAAAGTTACTGTAGACATTATAAAATATTTGGGAATCTACCTGCCAAAACAAACCCAGTAACTTTATGAACACAGCTACAAAACACTTTTCACACAAATAAAAGCAGATCTCACTAATTGGAAAAACATCAATTGCTCATGGCTGGGTAGAGCCAATATAACAAAAACAACAATTTTACCTAAATTAAATTGCATATTTAGTGCCATGCCAATCAACCTACCAAAAAATTATTTTATAGATGTAGAAAAAATAGTGAAAAAATTCATTTGGAAGAACAAAAATTCCAGAATATCAAGGCAATTAATGAAAAGAAATGTTAGGGAAGGTGGCCTAGCTGCACCAGGTTTTAATCTCTATGATAAAGCAGCAGTCCTTAAACCTGCCTGGTACTGGCTAAGGAATAGAGTAGTGGATCAATGGAATAGACTGGGTACAAAAGACTCAGTAGTCAGCGACTATAGTAATATACTGTTTGATAAGCCCAAAGGCCCCAGTGTCTGTATTACGAATTCACCATTTGACAAAAACTGCAGGGAAAATTGGAATATAGTATGGCAGAAACTGAGCGTAGACCATTATCTAACACCATACACAAAAGTCAAGTCTGAATGGATGCATAATCTAGATATAAAGGCTGATACTGTAAATAATCTGGAGAAGCAAGGAATAGTTTACCTGTCAGATTTATTGAGCAGGGAAGACTTTATGACCAAAGAAGAGTTAGAGAGCATTATAAAATGCAAAATACATACTCTTGATCACATCAAATTGAAAAGTTTCTGTACAAACAAAGCCAATGTAACCAAGATTAAGAGGGAAGTGGGGAAGTGGAAAAGAATATTTACATCTAGTATCTCTGATAAAGGCCTCATTTCAAAAATATACAGGGAATTAAATAAAATTTACAAGATTGCCAGTCATTCCCCACCTGATAAGTGGTCAAAGGATATGAATAAGCAATTTACAGAGGTAGAAATGAAAGATATATTTAATCACATGAAAAAATGCTCTAAATCACTATTGATTTGTCAAATGCAAATCAAAACAACGTTTAGGTACCACATCCCATCAGTCAGATTGGCAAAGATGACAAAACAGGAAAATGACAAGTACTGGAGAGGATGTGGAAAAATTGGAACCCTAATGCATTGTTGGTGGAGCTGTGAACTGATACAACCATTCTGGAGGGCAATCTGGAACTATGCCCAAAAGGCTATGAATAATAGCATACCCTTTGACCCAGTAATACCACTTTTGGGGTTGTATCCCAAAGAGATCATAGAAGTGGGAAAGGGTCCCATATGTACAAAGGTATTTATTGCAGCTCTCTTTGTGGTGGCAAAAAACTGGAAGATTAAGGGATGCCCATCAATTGGGGAATGGCTGAATACGTTATGGTATATGAATGTGATGGAACATTATTGTGCTATAAGAAATGGGAAGGAGATTGACTTCATAATTACCTGGAGAGGTTTATACGAATTGATACTGAGTGAGAAGAGCAGAACCAAGAAAAAATTGTATACAGTCACAGACACATCATATGTGTGACTACGAATTTTGAAAACCTGGACTCTTCTCAGTATCGCACAGTTAAAAGACAACTCTACATGTCTCAGGATGGAAGGAGATGTCTACATTCAGAGAAAGATCCAGAAAGATCGGAGTTTAAATGGAGACTGAAGCAATGCATGCTATCATTCTTTTCTATGTTTGTCTTTTGTTTCTCTTTTCTCACTGTTCACTTCATTGGCTATAAGACCTACACAACCAGACTATTGTGCAATGTGAAAGAGTTTGCAGATTCTATACATGAATGTATGCCACCATGGTGGGGGTAGGGGGTGGGGAGGAAGGGGAGAAAAATCTGAAACTAATATGACTCTGGAAGTGAATCTTGTAACCTAAAAGTAAACAAACAAGTCAATAAAATAAAATAAAATATTTTTTATAAAAGGTATATACATGGTTTTATACCCTTTGGACATAGTGTCAAGTTGTTTTACAGAATGGTTGAATCAGTTCACAACTCCACCAAAAGTGCAACAATGTCTCATTTTCCTCACATGCCCTTCAGTATTTATGAAAACTTGAAAAATTATTTAAATGACTTGCCCAGGGTCGTGTAGCTAGTTAGTTTCTAAGGCTAGATTTGAACTCAGGAAGATGAGTCTTCCTGACTTTAAGCCAGGCACTCTATCTACTGTGAAACTTACCTGCCTGATTAGAGAGTTCTTGGAACACACAGAGTTGTGGACCAGAAGCTGTTAAAAAACAAAAACAATTTATTTCTTCCCTGTTCCAGGGGCCAATATAAGAAAAGAACAATCTAAAATACTTATGATATAAAAACCCTTTATTTCTTTTTTTTGTGCTTTTTTGGAGAGCAGTTGGGGTTAAGTGACTTGCCCAAGGTCACACCGCTAGCTTTTGTGTTAAGTGTCTGAGGCCAGATTTGAACTCAGGTACTCCTGACTCCAGGGCTGGTGCTCTACTCACTGTGCCACCTAGCCGCCCCAAAAACCCTTTATTTCAATAAAAATTCGTATCAGGCCTTTGTTGTTGCAAATTAAAACATGGATCCTGCAATACAAATTCCAGGAGAGAACATGAAAACAGAGTGGCTTACATGGATAAAAGAAAAATGATGACCAAAAACATTGCTCCATGTATTGCCATTATTAAGTAAGACAAGTACTGGTGTTGTTATGCTTTGCAATGAGTGCAGAATATTTTTATTTATTTTTATCTTATAGTATTTTATTTTTTTCCAATTACATGCAAAACGGTTTTCAATATTCATTTTTGTAAGATTTTGAGTTCCAAATGTTTCTCCCTCCTTCCCTCCCTTCCCTCTCCCTCCCCAAGCCAACAAGCTATATGATACAAGTTGTACACATACAATCATCTTAAACGTTTTTGCACATAAGTCATGTTGCTAGAGAAGAATCAAAACAAAAGTAAGTAATTACTTATTTAATTAATTACACAGTAAGTAATTTTTTTGAAAAGGGGCTGGTAAGTCAAATAAGTTTGGGGACCTCTCTGTCCTTAACCTTTTATTCTCTTTTCCATGGATCTTCCAACCCTGAGACGCTTCTAACATCCCATTTTTTCAGATGGTTTATCTCATCACCCTTTGAACATCTCCTGCTCTATGTATTCTAGTCCTTCACCAAACTGACATTCCTGTTTCTCTGGCTTCATACTGTTCAGAATTTAACCATTGTATATTCCTTGATTATATTCAGGTTATATTCAGGTTTGTATAGTTGCATCAAGCTCAGGCATTCCACTTTTGTAATAAAAGATCTGTTCAAGAATTCTGGCTTCACCATCCTTTCCTAATTGTTTGATTCAGAGGGATTTAATTCCATGCTTAGAAATTCTCTATTAAGCTCTAGCCTATGACAAACTTGCCTGCTTACATACTACCATGAAGTCTAGATATTCAGTTTAATAAGGACCTTCTCAAATGAGCACATGCTCATGTCTGTAAGATTTTCTGGGATTTTTCTGTCTCAGTTTTATTCTTTTATTTTACCAATACATTTTAGCCTTAAATATATATACTGATTTCCAAACATAACTTTCTCCTTAAGATCTTACTGTAAAACTTCATTTTAATGGCCAAAAAATATGGAATAACCCTTATCATTAATACTACTATCAATATTTTTGTCAATTAAGAAACTGCAAAGGATTACATTGGTTTTATTGTACAAATTTTGGGGATTTGAGGGATATTTTGTGGCAATAAAATACTATTTTCACCACATCTTTAAGGTTCTCTGGTTAAAGATGTGAGGTTTTATTTCTTTTTCTCCATCTCCAATGCATACTCAAATTTGAACTTTAATTGGTTTTTATCACATAAGAAAAATCTACTTTTGTTTTGTAAATTATGTAGAATAGATTGATATTTGGACATATATGAATAAATCCTCTTAATTTATGATCTTTTCCATTGTAAGACCCATTAATTATCAGTCATTTCTGTTTTTGGAGATCACCTAGGAATCAAACGTGGTGATTTTCAGGACAGTCTAAGATCTTCCTTTTGGAGTCTCGGGGAACTCTCTGGTCTGATATTGCTTTTTCAAAGTGTTTTCCTACCTCTTTCCTTCTCTTCCCCTTGGTTACACCATGCTAAAACTCCTGTTCCTTACAATTCCCATTCTTAGCCCCTGAATATCACCCACTGTCTCACTTCTACTATATCCCTACATTGATGTTAGTGATTCTAACTCTGAAAACCTCAGAATTTGGGATTCAAAGCTTCCCTGAAGCCCAGCTAGTCTGGGTTCCAGTTGTCCTCCATGACCACACACTCTGGCTTTACTTTCTACTCCTCATTGGCACATTCAGAAGCAGGAATCAACTCCTAGCTCAGACATTCTGGATCTCTGCTCTAATCTCATTCCCCCATGAAAGGTACCTGGAAGCCTATGCCTTTATCATTTTAGGGACCATGGAAGAGATGATGTTTTGGTTTTAAAACTATATCATGATAACCTTATACAAGTTCTTATTTTTTAATTTTCTTCATTGATTTATTCTTAGCATCAAATTTGGTCTTACCAATACAATGAATTAGAAATAGTAGTCTTCTTCCTAAAAAGCTTTCTATTCTGATCATCTTGTGCTTTTGTCCAGAATAGTTCAATATTTATTTATTTTTATTTTTTATGAAAAAAAACCCTAGGCCTCCATCTTTTATTTTCACCCCCAGCTCCAGGTGCATTGTCTGAAGGGCAGACTCTGGGTACAATGCTGGTCACACACACTCATGCTACAGACTGAGAGAAGGGAGCAGGGACTTACCTTCAGGGTACAGCAGCCCCGAGCAGAGGAGCAGGGGGAGGGCCACCTTGGAAGGAGGGGGAGGATAGGGGAACAATTAGGGGTGGGGTCTATTTCTTGGCAAAAGAAATAGCCCCCACACCTCAATATTTATTTTTGTTACTAATGACATAAAAAGCACTCTTTAAAAAGGAAAAACATGCATGCCACTTCATTTGCTATGGTGTGCGGTCGTTGTGGTTTTGTAGTATTTGTGAATAGGTGATTTGGTTCAAAGTATTCATATGGTAGTATGTAAATTCATTTGAGAGAATGGATTGATTCCCTAGGCAAAGCCTCCCTACTTTTCTTCGAAATTCTATAGAAATGAGCCATACTTTGGGTCATTTATATGTGTTTGTATATGTATGTGTGTGTGTGTGTATGTCTTTGTCATTTATAAGGCTTTTTCCATTTTAAGTCCCAAGTATTGTGGCGTCACAATCTGTTACTAATTGTTTTATTCAAAGGTGGCACTTATTTCCTTGCAGGAAAACAGTGTGTTCTTAGCTCTCGCCAACCACCACCTTGCCTGCTTTCAGGATACTTGTAAACCCAGACATTCTGTTTTCTAAGGACTTTGACAGATTAGAGATGAGATAAGTTAGGGTTTTTGCCTTAAATTTTTTTTCTTGTTTAATTTGAACAACACACTTGAGTCAAACCCAGCAGTTCTCAACCTGTGGGTTGCAACCCCTTTGGAGGTCTAGGGACCCTTTTACCAGGGTGGTCTAAGATCATTGGAAAACAAATATTTCCAATAGTCTTAGGAACTGAGACACAGCTCCTCTATCTGTCTCTAAGCGGGTCCGCCCACATGCAGATATTCCCATATACCAGTATTAAATGGTCATGTTATTAGGAAGGTTGAGAACCACTGGTCTAACCCATAGACTGATTTCCACATAATAGTCTTCCCCTCTTCTGAGTCCATATTATAGAATATACTTTTTAATGGCTAAAAGTATATACTTTTTAATGGCTAAAAAGTACTTAATATTCAGCATGAGGAATGGTACTGCCAAGAGCTATCTTCATCAAAGGAAGCAATTGCAGAGGATTGCACTGGTTGGTCTTCTACCAGTATTTAGGTTTTTCATGTTTTGGGGGTTCTTTTGGGTGACTAGAGTATTTTTACTCTACCCTTGAGGCTCTATACTTAAGGAGGTCAGATGTGTTCGCTTTTGGCATGACCAATATATTCTCCAAATGAAATTTGAATTTATATTGTATTGGACCTTATCACAATAATCTACCTTGTTCTTGTTTTTTCAGTAACTTGCAACAGGTCACTATTTGGACCAAGTAAGAATATATCCACCAATATATCTTTGGCATTTAGGACATTTTCCATAGCCCCACTCAGAGCTCATCTTTACTCTTCTCAGAGATCACTTAGCAATCAAACATGATGATTTTTAGGACATTCAAAGATGTACCCTTTGGCATTCTTTATGTTGAATATCTGCTTTTTTCCTACAATTTCTAAAGACCTATTTTTATCAAAAGTCATAAAAACAACAGTTTTTATCAAATGAATGAATGCATAAAAATGCCCTTTTTCTGATGGCCAGGTGTTAATGAATTTAAGTTGTTTGTTTGTTTTCCAAGCAAAAAATACACAGTAATCTCATCAAAAACTTTTGGCCCTTTATTTCAATATGTGTCAAGGTTTCTAGTTTGGGATTAAAAACATTTTTTTCTGCTTTTTGTTTCTATTAAGCATCACCAATGCATAATATAATTTATATTTTTGCCTTCAATTTTTCCCAATATCAGGATATTTTGCAAACAAGGCCCATTTTTTCATTATGTGGCCAAAATACTGAAGTTTCTTATTAAGTATTTGGCCTTTGAGTGAATAGGCTGAATTAATTTCTTTCAATATTCACTGACTGAATCTCCTTGCTGTCCAATGGACTAAGAACAGCAATGAAAATGAATCTTTTGCATGGGGGAAATTTTCCATTTTCAGTCCCATTCTAGAGCAGAAGATCTTCTAATCTAATCTTCTTAGAGCCCTCCCAGCTATAACATACAGTGCTTTCTAGGACACTCCAAGTTCTGACCTTCTGTTTTCTAAGAGACCTCCTCTCTCTCTGATAACCCTCCTTCTCAGTGTTCTCCTTCCTGTCTCATTTTCCTGCATGTGGTTTCACCAAGTCCTGTCATTCTGTGTGGTCAAAACCCGTTGCTTCTGATCACTTCCTTCATCAGCCCTGGCAAAACTACTTTTTTCTCTGTTCTGGTATGTCACAACACTGACTTTGTGGCTACTGTGCCTCATCTGCTTCAGGATTCTGGATTCAGTATTTACTTCTAGCTCAAATATTCTAAGTTTTATGCGTCTTCTCTGATCTAATTATTTGGCTTCACTTTCCATTCAAATTCAGGACACCAGAAGGAGGAATTTGAGTTTGGATTTGATCTCGTGTCGTCCTCACTGCACTGAAGGTGATCTGTTTCCTCTGCCATCGAGCTGCTCCACGTCTCCCACTTTTTCTGTTCTAGTGCCTCTCAGTACTGACACGTGAAAAGTTACGATTTATAATGGCCCCAGATTCTGGATTAGAAATGTCTATGTCAGATGTTCTAAGTGTCTTCCCCCATACCATATTCTGGCTTCAGTTTCCCCTCCATATTGGTCCATTCAGAGTCAGGATTTAGCACCTAGCTCAGACATCCTGTATCCATGGAATCAATAAACATTGTCTGTCACATGAAGGATACATGGAACCCTCAACTTTAGTGATGAAGCAACCATCCCAAAACATGGCAATTTTGCTTCTAAAGCTACATTATGCTAAATTGTGTCACAGTATTATTTTGATTTTATATCATTCAACTTGAAATAGAGTGTACATGTATCTTACAAGTATGAAGATTTTGAAATAGAAGTTGTCTTTCATCTAAGCTCTTTATATTTCACACGATGAATGTCTAGATAGCAATTTTAATTGACAGTAATAGAAACCACAGGTTTTTACTAAAGATAGAAATACATAAAACTTCATTGATTTCCATGTGCAGGGGTCGTGGTGTTCAGAGGGAGGAAGCCAAAACATTGACAATAATCTCCCTAAACTCTTTGAAAAGTCAGGTTAAAGATAGGACTTATTGGTTTTGTTTTCTCTTGAGTTTTGTTTATTTATCTTGTACATCAAAGATGCCCAATAAAAATTATATTGGAATATTTGAATAATCTCCTAAGAAAAACCTACTTTCTTTTTTTAAATAGTAAAAAATGGCCAATATTTGGGTCCACACAGTGCATGTGTGTGTATACACACACACACACACACACACACACACACATATACACACACATATGAAAATAAATCTTTGTGAGCTGTGAGATATTGTATGGGGAGGTCCCTTGCCCTGCAGATTTCTGTTCTCTAAACCCTCCCATATATAGCATAGCCCGGTTTTTGTCTCCATGGCAACTTGCAGGCCTGATCCTCTGTGTGTGCTCACGTGAGGCTGTCTCAGAAAATGTGTCTCTCTCTCTCTCTCTCTCTGTATATCTGTATATATATATATATATATATATATATCTTCTCTAGGCCCTTGTAGTTCTGAAATGGCAGGTTTGTCAGTCTCATCCAACTGATGATTTTGAATTCCAAATTTCCTTCAAGCTTGGACTCCTCATGCGCCATGCAGTGTCCAATATCCCATAGATTCTCTAAGCTTTTCATTCAAAATGTGGACCTTCAGAGCTTGGACTGATCCCCTGGACATGAAATTCTGTCTTCTCAGATTCAGGACCCCAGGAATGTAGATCCTTGAAAAGTCCTGATCGTCCATGTTCCAAGGGACTAAGAGGAGCTGATATTGTGGATTCTAAGGTGGCACTTCATATGGTCTTCAAAGGATTTTACTTTTTATTTTATTGCTGGATGATCATTACTACACATATGTATCTTACCACATACAAATTTACCAGGCTGCCCAACATCTCCTAGCTCAGACATTCTGTATCTGTGTGTTCAATAAATTCTACTATTCCCATATGAATGTTACCTGGAAGCGTCAGTCTTGAGTGTTCTCAGGACTATCCAAGATAGATATTTTGGGTTCTAAAACTGTATCATATTAAATTGGGTGAAGATTTTTTAATTTTTAATTCCATTATGATCACAATGCACATTGGTGTTACCAATATGATGATTTCAGAATAGAAGTTGTCTCCCTTATAAGCTGTTAATACATCAGAGGATGTTTTCATGTAACAAATTTCTCAGTAGCTATTTTTGTTAATAATAATATAAAAACAAAACTCTTTGGCAGACAAAGTAATACATGGAACTGCATTTGTTTAACAAAGGAGAGGCTGTGTTCCTTGGAGGGTTTTGGCTAGCCAAAAAATTGACAATGCTCTTACTAAATTCTGTGCATAGTCTGGTTGAAAATAGCAGAGTTTTTTGGTTTGGTTTGGTTTTGATTTCTTTATATGATTTTTCTTATCTATCACTGATGCCCAATAAAATTGTATTGTATCAGTGAATGATCTCCTACTAAAAATCTACCTCCTTATTTTTTAAATTAGTAAAGAAATGTCCAATATTTGGGTCCACATAGTATATATAACAATAGAAATCCTCCTGAGTTGTAACATTTTTCCACTGGGAGGCCTCCTTCCCCAGCAGATGATTTCTGTTCTCTGAACCCTGCTACCCAATAGCACATCTTGCTTTCCAGCACACTGCCACATCTGACATTTCTTTCCCTAAGGAGTCTCTTTGCTCTGAGGTCTGCTCTTCTCTGAGCAATGCTGTTGCTTCTCTTACTTTTGTCTCCATGGGAACTCCCAGGCCCAGCATTCTGTGTGTGCTCACATCCTCCTGTTTATGAAAATGATCCATTCCAAGACTACATACATCTCCTCCTCTCATTTCTGGCCCCTCACAAATCTGGCCTTGAAGATTCAAAAGTTTCATCCACCTGGTCATCCTGAATTCCAAATTTCATTCTAGCTCCCATTTTCTATGTGCCATGAGCCATCTCACATATCCTGGTTTCTCTAAGCTTTTCATTCAAAATTTGAACCTTAAGTGGCAGAACAGATCTAGCTAGGAAATTCTGTGCTCTAAACCCCAGAACCCTAGTAATAGAGATCTATGAAAGATTCCAGTAAACCTCATGCATTACAATGATTCTGATATTTTGGATTCCAAGGATGAACCCTTTTTCATCCATGAGGATTTTTATCCTTACTTTTTTATTGGAGAGTTATTGCAGTGTATGTGAATTTTACCACATACAAAATTTTCAAACTAATCAGTGTCTCTTCTAAGTTCTATACGTTATTAACCTGCTACTGTAAAATATTTTTTCCTACTCAGAACATATTTACATTAATCTTTGGATATGAGGACATTTAGCATTTGAAGGCCAATTCCACAGAAGATCATGCAGCTTCTCAGAGCTTTCAGTTAGAGCACATGGATAATTGGAGGACACCAGTCCTGACTTTGCTGTTCTGTCCTGGATATCTGCATTGCTTCTTCTAGAGGCTCTCTTCCATCTCTCTTCTTCTCCAAGGCTTCTTCCCGACCAGAATTGTCTCTTCTCCGATTCTATTTCTTCAGAAAATTATCCTCTTTAGCCTCTGAACATCTCCCATTTTCTCATTACGAGTCCTAGTTTTGTTTTTAGTTTCTTTCTTTGTTTTTATTAGATAAGACTGATGTCCAATAGGTATCTGATTGGAATCAAGAAATGATGTTCAAAATATTTGCCCCTTCTTCCTCATCCAGCTAAGGATTCCAGGATTGTCTAGTTCAGAATTATAGTCACGATATATATAGTTTCATCAAGCTCACATATGCTAGTTTCCTAGTGGATGACTTTACAATCAATTACTAGTTGTTTTTATTTTTCAAAGGTGGGTCTTCACTTCCATGCTGCGAAATATTGTGTTCCAAGCTCTAGCCTTCCACCTGCTTGCCCACTTTCTGGATACCTGGAAGCACAGGCATTCTGTTTCCTAAAGACCTTCACAAGGAGGAGATTCAGATGTCCAAAGGATCACACTTCCAAGCTCTGTTTGTTTGTTGTTGTTGTTTGCTTAAGTTTCTTTTGTTGTTTTAAGTACACACTTGAGCCTTACCCATAGACTGATTTTCAAAGAGTAGTTTCCTCCTTTACCAAGTCCATGTTATAGAACAACATGTTTGAATGGCTAAAATATCTGAATATGCATTATCAGTAATATTACAGCTGAGATCTATATTCATCACTGAAACAATTGCAGAGCATTGCCCTAGTTTCTTCTCTACATATATAGGGGTTATGCAGGTTTAGGGGATTCTTTTGGGTGGCTAAAGTATAGAGAATATTTTCATAATACCCTTGATGCACTGTGCTTGAGGATTTCAAATCTGTTTGTTTTTTGCATCACAATCACATTCTCAAAATTAAACTCAAATTATGTTTGATTTCATCAGAATAATCTGCCTTGTTATTGTTTTTTCAATGATATGCAACAAGTCAATACTTGAATCAAGTAAGAATATATCTTATGAAGACATTAAAGCTATTTATAGTCTTATGAAAACATGCTCTAAATCACTGCTGATTATAGAAATGCAAATTAAAAAGTGGTCTGAGGTGCCACCTCACAATTATCATATTGTCTAGTATGATAAAAATGGAAAATGATAAATTATGGAGAAGATATGGGAAAAATGGAACACTAATGTATTGTTGGTGAAGTTGTGAACTGATTCAATGATTCTGGAGAGAAGTTTGGAACTATGCTTAAAGGGCTACAAAATTATATATACACTTTAATCCAGCCATACTACTACTAGTTCTGTATCCCAAAGAGATCATAAAAACGGAAAAAACAAACATGTGCAAAAATATTTATAGCAACTCTTTTTGTGGTAGCAAAATATTGGAAACTGAGCGAACTCCCATGAATTGGGGAACGTCTGAACAAGGTGTAGTATATGAATGTAAGGGTGTACTATTGTGCTATAAGAAATGATGAGCAGGCGGAATTCAGAAAAACCTGGAAAGACTTACATAAATTGGTGCTTATTGAACTATGCAGAACCAGGAGACCATCATACACAGTAACAACCATAGTGGGTGATGACTGTGATATACTTATTTCTTCTCAGCAATACAATGACCCAGGAAAATTGCAAAAGACTGTTGATGGAATGCGTTATCCACATCCACAGAAAGAACTATGGAGACTGAATGGAAAGCAAAACATATTATTTTCACTTTTTTTTTTCCTTTTTGCTTTTTCTTTCTCATGGTTTTTCCCATTTGTTCTAATTCTTCTTTCACAGCATGATTAATGTCAAAATATGTTAAACACAATTGTACATATATAACCTAAAATATGTATCTGAGAATCCATCTTTTTCATTTATGATATTTTCTGTTCTAAGACTCATTCAGAGCAAATTACTTCTGTTCTAAGAGTTTGCCTAAGTGATCAAGCAGGTGATTTTAGAGACATTCCATGATCTGCTCTTTGAAAGTTCAGGTCACTCTCTGCTTCTCCCTAGTGAACTCCTACCTCTTCCCTTCTCTTCATCATGGCTTCGCCATACCATATGCTAAAACCTTGCCTTTCCTCATAATTTCCATCCACAGTTCCTGAACATCATCCACTCTTTCACTCCTAGTCCCTCTGAACAATGACATTAGATATTCTACAGCCGAATCAAGCTCAGGGTTCTGGATTACAAGCTTCTCTCAAGACCACACAGTCTACGTTCCAGCACCCTCCATAATGACCTATTCTGCCTTAATTTTTGACTCCCCATTGGTACAGTGAGAGGCAGGATTTAAGTGGTAGCTCAGAAATTCTGTATCTGTACTCTCAACTACTTCCAAGAATCTCACATGAAAGGTACCCGGAAGCTTAAACATTTACTGCTCTAGGGACCATCAAAGACATGGCATTTTTCCTTTTAAGCCATATCATGATAACATGGGTCAAGTTAATATTTTTTATTTTTTAATTGGATTATTATTAAAATGTACATTGATTTTACTGATAATGATTACTTGCAAAGAGAAGTCTTCTTCCTGAAATGTCTCTATACTGAACATCAGCTTTTTTTCCCAAAATTACTGAAAATCTATTTTTATTAATGATCATGGAAACATCAGTCTTTACTACATGAAAGAATACATACAAATAAACTTTTTGGCAACCACGTTTTATGGAATTTCAGGGGTTTTATTATTTGGTTTTTTTGCCCAAACAAAAAATACTCAGTAATCACCCCCCAAAACTTTGGGTGGTTTATTTCAATATGTGTAGAGATTTTTATGTTTTTTTAAATGGCTTTTTTTTCTATTATGAATCACTATTCCCGTATATAACTTATATTGGAGTAAGTGAATGGGTTCTTTTCTCTTTGTTTCTTTCTTTCTTTCTTTCTTTCTTTCTTTCTTTCTTTCTTTCTTTCTGTCTGTCTTCCTTCCTTCCTTCCTTCCTTCCTTTCTTTGTTTCTTCCTTTCTTTCTTTCTTCCTTTTGTTTTTTGCTTTTTAGAGGTGGCAAGGTGGGGCAAGTGAGGTTAAATGATTTGCCCGAGGTCACACAACTAGTAAGCGTTAAGTGTCTAAGGCTGGATTTGAACTCAAGTCCTCTTGACTCTAGGGCTGGTGCTCTATTCACTGCACCACCTAGTTGCCTCTGAGTAAATGATTTCACATGAAAAATCTACATAATTATTTTTAAAAAATTAAGCAGAGAATTACAATATTTGGGCCCATCAAGAGTACTTGTTCAGTCATTGAGCTGTGTGCAACTTTTGTACCCTATGGACCATATCGTGCCTTCTATTCCATCCTCTGTTCTCCACCAAAATATGTACCAGTTCTGTTTTTTGTTTCCATGATACTTTCAATACATCTCCTCTATTGCCACCTGCTTTTACTTTTGTCTTCAATCTTTCCCAATGCTAGGCACCTTACCAATTATTCCTATCTTCTCATTACTTGGCCAAAATATTAAAGCTTCAGTATTTGGCCTTCCACTGAATAGCCTGACTTAATTTCTTTGAGTATTGATTGATTTGACCTCCTTGCAGTACAATACACTCAGCACAGAGATGAAAATTGATCCTTAGCATGTGTGAGATTTTCCATTTCTAAGACTCATTTTAGATCATGTGATTGATGTTCTTAGACACTTCCCAGCTATTCCTTATATTGGTGTCCAGGAAATTCCAAGTTCTGACTTTTGGTATTCTAAAAGATCTTCTCTCTCTTTTCTATCCCTCCTTCTACGTATTTTCCTACCTCTCTCATTCTCTTATCCATGGCTACTCCAAATTCTGTCATTCTATGTGGCCAAATCCCACTGCTCATGAGCATTTCCTTGACCATTGCTGGAACAATGGTCCTTTCTCTGCTCTAGTATTGCCAAAAACTAACTTTCTGCGTAGGCCTCATCTTCTTCAGGCTTCTGGAGTCAATATTTCCTCCTAGTTTAGATATTCTCTGTTCTACGTATCTTCTCTGATCTAAGACTTTAGTCTCACTTTCCATTCAAAATCAGGAGATTCTGAATGAGGAACTGACCCTGAACAAGAATATTCTAGAGTCTCAGACACCTCCAACATAGCCCCTTGATAGATAATTGGAAGCCCAGTGTCTTAAGACCTTCAAAGTCTTGATATTTTGCGTTCTAAGACCACACTTTCTAATGATCTCTAACACTTTTAATTTCTATAATTTCTATCATGATTATTACAACTCACAGGACCATTACTAATATCCTGATTTTGAAATATACATCTTTTCCCTTATCAGTTCCCAATGGATCACACTTTTTATTGTGTGGGACCCTACCTTCATTAGAATTAATAGTAATGCCAGTAGCTTCCTTTACCACATAAGGAAGGGCATGGGATTTCATTTGCTTTAATATGCAGGTTTTTAGGGTTGGTAAGAGGTTTTGGGAGGAAGGATGGAGTCAGAAATAGACAGTTTCCTAGTATCCTTTCCATTATGTTTAAAGATGTGAGTTTCTTTAAGCTTAATATAAATTCAATCAGAATTAAGGACTTATCTCCTATGAAATGTCTAAAATTGCCTTGTTTCTTAATTTCCTTCACGCTGCCCAGTGTTTTAACCAAAAGTATATATGATCATAAATTACAGAATTAATGATGTTTTTCATTCTAAGACCCCGTCCAGTCCCCCATTTTATGTTTTCAGAACCTTACTATATTTGTTTGCTCTATGGAAATTTTTAGGACTCTCCAGGTATGTCCTTTTATGTTCTAAGAACTCGCTTTGCTCTGACCTAACTTCTTCCAAGTGCTCCTCCCCTCCTCTTTTCCCCAAGCCTACTTTTAGAACTGACATTCTGTGGACTAAAATACCACTGTTTTGATAAATTGCATTCTCAGCCTCTCAATATCTTTCACTTTTTTTGAGGGAATCAGGGTTAAGTTAATTGGCCAGTGTCCCACAGCTAGTAAATATCTGAGGCCACATTTGAACTCAGTTACCCCTAACTCCAGCACTGGTGTTCTATCCATTGTGCTGTATCACCCACTTTCTCTGTTCTAGTGTCTCTCCATACTCTTCAATTCCCACTCCCTATTGGTACCTTGAGAAGCAGAATTTAACTCCTATCTCAGACATCCTGCATCCTTGTGATCAACAACTTCCAACATTCCCCTGTGAAGGGTTCATGGAAGCCTCACCCTTTAGTCTTCTAGGGTCCATCCAAGGTATGAAAGTTTGGGTTTGTGCAAAATTGGGTCAATGCATTGTTATTATTTTCTGTTAACATGTTTATAATTACAATGTACGTAGGACTTCCTGATAAGGATGATTTCCCAATAAAAGGCATCTCTCCTATCAGCTCTTTATACTTCTTACAATATTTTCCTGTCAAAAATTTCAAGAAGTCATTTATATCACTAGTAATAAAAACAAAGTCTTTACTAAAGAAATAGACGAAACTACATTTTAGCTAGACAGGAATTTTGGTTAACGGCAGGGGAGGAAGAGGGTTTGCTAGCCAAAAAATGGATAGTATCACTAAATTCTTTGAAACTTCTATTTGAAGATAGAAAGTCTTTGTTTTCTTTTAGTTTCTCTCTTTGTTCTTCTTAATCTATCTCTGATGGCTAACAAAAAATTAGACTGGAATAAATGAATGATCTCTAATGAAAAATCTACCGTATTTTTAAACTTAATCAAAGGGAACTATCAAACCGAGTCAGTAGAGATATGAAAATAATTCCTTGCTATTTGTGAAATTTTCCACTTCCCCAGCAGAGGATTTCTGTACTCTGAACACTCCCTATAGCATAGTCTATTTTCCATGACTCTGAAAGATCTGATCTTTGCTACCCTATACGCTCTTTTTGTTCTGAGGCCCACACTTCTATGGGCACTGTTAGTTCTCTCATTTTCATTTCCATAGCAACTCCCAGACCTGATACTAGGTGTGCTCAAATCCTCCTTTTCCTGAAAATGTCCATTCCCAGCCCCCGAACATTTCTCTTTCTCTCTTCTTTAGGCCCTCACAATTCTGTTCTAGCAGATTCTACAGTTTAATCCAGGTTATCATCCTGAATTCCACATTTCCTTCAAACTCATACATTCTGTGTGTCATGAGTAGTGCCACAACCAATAGTCTCTCTAGGCTTTTCACTTAAAATCTGGACTTACAGAGGCAGGACTCATCCCCTCTCTAGGAAATTTTGCATTCTTATCTCTAAGACTCCTTCAAAATGTATCCTTGGAAAATATTGGAAGAAGCCTTGACATGCAGTGTTGCAAGGAGCACTCTAGAGCTGATATTTTGGCTCCTAAGGCCATATCCCCCTATGGTCTGTAAGGATTTTCTTTTTCTTTTATCTTTGTATAATTATTACAATTCACATGCATCTTATCTATATACAAATTTCCCAAACTGACTGGAGTCTTTTTGAAGTGACTGGCTTGCTACAGTCCCCTTTTGTAGCCCAAATATACTGCACATTCACTTTCCTTCGGAGTATTGTCAGTAGCAGTTTTGACCAAAAGAAAACCTCAAGGGAATTACATGTGTTTTGGTGTCAGAAGTATTTTTAGTTGGCGGCATTTATATTTTTGGCTTTCACCACTTTTCTGCTGCGTAGACGTGAAATGGTGATTTGTTTCAAATCATACCTACTCCAGAATATTAAGTAAATTGGAGGAAAATATTGGGATACTAGGCAAAATCTCCCTCCATCTTTAAAAACATTCCCAATAACTGGCTCCCTTAGAAGATACATGAAAATACATCTTTGCTATTTATGATATTTTCCATTCAAGGCAGATTCTAATTCATGTCATCAAAGAACTTCCAGCTATCACAGAAGGTGGTTTGTAACCCATTCAAAGGTCTAACCTTTCGTGTTCTAACCTTTCCTTTGCTCTCATATGCCCACTTGAAACAAGGACATTCGATGTTGGGACTTAGCCTAGTTAGGAAATTCAGTATGTTAACTCTCTATTGCCATTGAAGGGGACCTGACAGCCCAGCCATTCACTATGCTAAGGACATTCCAAGACATGATATTTTTGGTTCCAAAGCAACACAGCCTATGAGTAATAGTGTGGATTTTTAAAAATAATTTTTAAATGAATTTTTATTAAGTTGTACTTAATGATTTCTGGAAATTTTAGGTTTTTTTTCCTGTATTAGGCTTCAGGAGTAAATAACTAGGTTTCATTTTGTTCAAATATAATCTGTCTTCATTATCAATAGTAATAATATAACTGGCATTGTTTATCAAAGAAGAATCTTCATAGAATTGATTTGTTTCATGGTGTTCATATATTACCTTATCTGTGGGTTTTTTAATTAACCAAAATTTATCAGTCATTTCATCAAGCCCTTTAGGATATATTGTGGAAGACGTGAAGTTTTTTTGAGCTGAGAGAGAATGGGAGGGAGAGAAAGAGAAAGAGAAAGTGAGAGAGAGAGAGAGAGAGACAGAAAGACAGAGAGAGAGTCAGAGAGAGAGAGAGAGAGAGAGAGAGAGAGAGAGAGAGAGAGAGAGAGAGAGACTGAGACATAGAGACAGAGACAGAGAAAGTAAATGGAAATAAATGATTGATATCCAGAAATTCCAAGATTTCCTCCTTTCTTTCTTTACCTATAACCAAAAATATTTTTCTCACTAAGGATATATTTAGGGGTGGCTAGGTTGCACAGTGAATAGAGCACCAGCCCTGGAGTTAGGAGGACCTGAGTTCAAATCTGTCCTCAGGCACTCAACACTTACCAGCTGTGTGACCTTGGGCAAGTCACTTAACCCCAATTGCCCTGTTTTCCCCCCTGCAAAAAGAATATATTTAAAGTATTGCTTGAAATTGATGACATTTTGCATTTGAAGGGCCATTCTTCAGCAGATGATGGTTCTCAGAGTCATCACTGCCATGGCAAAAGGAAAATTTAATGACATTCTAGTCCTGACCTATTTTGTTCTCTCCTGCATCATATATTCCTTGTTCTAGCTGTGGTTCTCAACCTTCCCAAAGCTGCGACCCTTTAATACAGTTCCTCGTGTTGTGCTGATCCCCAACCATGAAATTATTTTCATTGCTACTTCATAACTGTAATTTTGCTACTGTTATGAATCGTAATGTAAATATTTGATATGCAGGATGTATTTTCATTGTTAGAGATTAAACATAACCCACAGGTTGAGAAATGCTGACTTAAAGTCTCTAAGCCAGGGGTTCTCAACCTATGAGTTATATTCAATTTCAATACATCCTGCATATCAGATATTTTTACATTATTATTCATAACAGTAGCAAAATGTTGCATCCTCCACTTGGAGGGGGGCCTGGGGCTGACCAGGCTCTTGGTTTCCAGAAGGCAGGCTGCTGGGGTTGCCGGTGGAGAGGAGCAGCAGTTGAACTCAATTTGGGGTGTATGAAGGTTGGTCCCTTTATGGAAAATGGGATCTGAAGGACAAAGAGGGGAAAGGGGAGGTCAAGGGAGGGATGTCCAGGACTCCACAAAAGGGAAGAAAGAGCAAAGCAGCTGCAGCAGCAGCTGCAGACCACCAAGCCTTGAATGGGATTTGGATTCTTCAGAACCCCAGGAACAGGGGAGGAAAAGGGGCATGCAGGGGGCCAGGGAAGGGGTGGAGATCAGTCTCCTTTTTCTAGGCAAGAAGAGTAAATCATCAGGCATCGCGAGAAGGACATGGGGCACCCGAAAAGCATTGTCTGCCTCCTCTCTTTATGTGTGGGTTCCCTGGTGAAAATACTTATAATTAAACCTTTCAGAGCCTGGACAAGAGGGAACCACACTCTCCTTTTTCCTTAGTGTCCTCTACCACAGGACTTAATATATTTCTATGTAAAATGTTTTCAGATCTGAGGCTTTATTCTCTTCCACACCAGGTGCCAAGCAGCTAGTGAATTGGCACAGTGGAGAGACAGCTGGAATTGGAGTCACACACCTAGACAAGCATTGGGGAACCTGCAGACTCAAGACACATGTGCCCTTCTGCCTCCTTGGGTGTGGCCTTTTGACTGAGTCCAAGTTTTACTGAACTAATTCTTTTATTAAGCAGATTTGTTCTGTGAAGTTTGAATTCAGTCAAAGGGTCGCACTTGGAGACCTAGAGGGCCACATGCAGAGCTGATGTTCCCTACCCTTCACTTAGACTGAAGTTCCACCTTACTCATTGTGTGACCATAGGAAAACCATTCTATAAACCTCAATTTTCTTATCTGTAAAATGGGGGTAATAATACTTACCCAGGGTAAGTAAATTCCAGTGTGTTTGTAAATTTCAAATGAGATGTTTTCAAAGTGCTTTTCAAACCATGGCACCCCATAGAACTGTTGATTATTATCACTGTCATTCATCTGTTGGCCGTTTAGATGGACTTAAGAATCATGGAATTTTTTTCTTTTCTATTTAATGTACTTCAGATCATAGAACAGAATTACACTCTATTTTAACTCAGTAAAAGCATTAGGAGTTAAAGTATTTGTTGCAGGCTTCATGAATAAATATTTTGGACAATTCTGGGAGGAGAAAGGACTGTAGGGATCCCATATTCTTAACCCCATTTGCACATGGTTTTCAAGTCTTCCCCTTGGTCTCTATATGTTGTAAGTTTTTCATCGAATAAGCTTAGAGATTAGGAACAATTGCTATGCTATTAAAATATATTTATTGATTGTTTATGGATCAATATTATGACTAGAAAAATAGCAACAATTGTTTTGTTGCATGACACTATTCCACTTCCACAACAATTTATCTTTGAACTCCCAAGGATATCCTGAGATCTCCATTTGTAACAGGAATATCTGTCACCTGAAAGGTATTGAGCTTCTGATGGATAGTTCCAACCACCAGGTCATGTTCTTGCTAAGTTTTCATTAGGTACTAATGTTTTACAACTTGCAGTGAAAAGGTGCTCAGTAAGTACCATTTCCTTCCATAGTCTGTGCTGATTACAGAATCTGGATTCCTGAATCACAATCTGTAATTTCTTCTTATAGTGACTTGACATGGGATTGCCATCAGAACCCCCCCCATTCTGTAAACAAACCCATATGATGAGCAAAGGGTCTGTGGCTCTCTGTAAACACATTGTTGGTTGAATTCCTCTGGAATGTCATCTATGGAGTGTATCTGGCCTCCACTATTGGATCTTTGTTATTTTATAGGTTTCCCCCATGTAAAGCCATGCACCATCAGATTCCCAAAAGAAAGCTACGGTGAACAGCTTTTAAAATTCTGATTACAAAGTAATAGTGAACACTCTGTTTAATCCATTACAAATCTGTAATTATCCTGGATCTGGATGGTGGTTTCAGGTGGTGGTTCTGAGATGCGCTTTCAGCAAGCCAAAGCTGGTGGGGGCTGCAGCATCCCCCTAATAGCTCTGGCAGCTGTGAAAACCCCAGCGATTTGGGACAGAGCATTCCCCCCGGAAGCAGAGTTCCACAAAGCTAAAAAAAAAACCCCGACCAATTAAATGACTGGCCAACAATAGGAAAAGGAAGCAAAATGAGTACAGCAATAAAACTCTAGAATCCTTTTTTATGGGCAAAAAGGATCAAAGCATGGAACGGGAGGAAGACAACACAGTCAGAACTCCCACACCAAATGCTTCCAAGACACAAGAAGAATGCGTACAAGTGATAGATCAACTGAACAAAAATTTGAAAAACAAATAAGAGAAGTGGAGGAAAAATTGGGAAGATAAATGATAATGATGTGAGCAAATCATGAAAATGGAGTCAACAAACTTACTGAAGAAAATAAGATTTTAAAAATCTATTAGCTCGGGGGCGGAGCCAAGATGGCGGCGTAGAAGCAGCAAAGCACCACAGCTCCCACACAAATACGCTAAAAAACTCATAAAATGGGACGCTAAACAGATTTTCAAGCTCCAAAACTCTCCACAAGACAGAAAGCACATCTGTT